>CAUZXS010006330.1:0-170895 GCA_963585895.1 Sepioteuthis lessoniana
ACACTAAATACAGCTTTTCATAACCTGCATAAATTTCTAGAGAGAAAATTCCAAGTTATGATAAATTCAGAAAATTTAATTGTTCTAATATGTCTCCAATACAATGAATAGGTTTAATATATAATGATTTTATAGTGATACATTTTGCATGAGGTAAAAGAAAAATGAAACTTTTAGAGCAACTGAAATATAATATAACAAATTGGTCAGGTAGATTTTTATCATTGCCAAAATTTAAAAGGTCTTAATTAAAAGAAAGCTTTCAGAGCAAACATATACACAAATTCAATGCAGCAGAAAAAAAGCTAATACAACAATACAAAGCAGGCTAAAACAATCACCAAAAGTCCATTCTAATCTTTGGTTTGTTTTTTCTTCAATGAAAAAAAAAAAAAAAGAAAAAAAAAAAAAAAAATCAACAAATTAGATAAAATTTTGTTACAATTTTGTTACTTATTTCCCTCTTACTTTCAAAACATCTTATATAACAGCATTGTCTTTGGCAAAATACATGTTTCAAACCAATGTCTATAGCAGTGTTTCTCAACCGGTCTTCCCTGGAACTCTAGGGTTCCACAAGAGGTCACTAGGGGTCCTGCAAGAAATAGTAATAAATAGGCTAATACATTTTTGATTAATTTTTGTTTAATTTAACTTTCATAGTTTTATTATACATGCATGGCATATTGTTGGAAAATCCTTGGTTATAATAAAAAAATAAAAATATTTCATGTTTACCATGTGAACTACAATAAAAATATAAAAGAGATTGATATTAATAATGATATATAATTTTTATGCAGGGGTTCCACAAGAGTAAAAAGGTTGAGAAACGCTGATCTATCGAATATAGAAATTTAGTCAATCAGCACACTAAAATTCTTTATTCGGAAAATTTTCATGAAATGATTTGCATGCATAATTGGCATGAAATGAAAAACAGTAAAGGAAATTTTTAGATGGGCTATTAAAAAAAAAAAAAAAACGACTGCCAAATTGAGAAGAAATCAGTAAGTGATCTTTCATTTGATAGGTTATTTTTCAAAATTAATAAAATAGCATCTTTAAAATGGAGGTATAAAAATACGACTGGAAATATTGAGGATGAATCCAATGAGAAAATGAAATGTGAAAATCATTTTACTCTGGCAAAAAAAAAAAAAAAAAAAAAAAAAAAAAGAATATTGGGGAAATAAATACATTTTAGTTTTTGAATTAAGCCTTTCAACCACCCACCCACCCACAACATCGGTGTCTAAAAGTTAATTTTCATTTTGACTCTTAAAATGTCATATTCAAAGCATAATTTTGTATATTCAAAAGTTGGGAGGTGGATAGTGAAAGGGTTAAAAATGGAGCTTATCAGTAAAAGGCTAACAGCACAAAGATTTTTCTCTTTTTATATTATTATTATTATTTGTGTTTTTAAATGAATTATTGCTAAACAATTTCAATCTAACTTAGTTATGGAGGAAGAAAACTTTTATATGAAGAGAGGTATGAAAATTTGTACAATGATTTTAATTTAATTAACCCATTATTTTGAATAATCCATAAAAAAAAAAAAATGGAGGGAGGGAGAAAAAACTAGAAAGTAAAAGTGAAAATAGAAAGTGAAAGGCATTTCACAGGAATGATCAGGAAATATGAAGAAACATGTTGGCCTGCTGTGTTTGCTCCATTTTAAGTAAGCAAATAACAATGACAACACACAGAAGAAAAGAGATTGATTTAAATTTAATACATTTTGTTTTATTTGAGAATTGTGGCAGAAAACTGTTGAAAAATGAGATCAGTTTGCAATTAAAATGTTGGATCATCATAAATGACCAACAATTTAAAAAAAAAAAAAAAATTAAAAAAAAAAAAATCATGTTATTCATTTCGGTGGAAGCAAACTATTTTCACTTACATTAAAAAAAAAGTTTGGAAGATTCTTTCATTTATAGAACATTTAAATGGTAAAAAAATCTAAAATTTAATGGTAGTAAATGTTGTCAGAATTTTGTATTCAACTCTTAAGAATATTGAAAATATCAGCCTGCAATTTTTAAACAATTTTGCTATATTTTTTTTTTGTCCAACAGAAAATAATTGAACAGATATCTTTGAGGGACAAAGTTTGTGAATCAAAGTTTAAAGTGAAATTCAAAAGTTTTGATCTTAAAATGATGTCTTGCAGACAAATATTATCCTAAGTTCTCATGATAAATATTTTCTTAATCAGAAAAATAAAGATGATAAATAGAAATGATATTTTCTTATTGTGAACTAAAAGAAAATAAATATTTCTGATTTAACTAAACCAGAAAATACTGAAGTTTGTAATAACTTTTAAACCATAATTATGGCTTTGAAACAAAACAAAAAACTATCAAAATTTAATGTGGATAATTGTACATGAATTTACAGCATTTATAGCCATTATTAAATATATAAATCAGAAAATACTTTATATTTTAAATTTTGTGCAACAAAAACAAATGCCAAATGTGATTAAATGATTTATATATATGTATATGAGAAAGAACATTTTCACAGTTCATATCTAGAAATGTTTTATATTTTCTATAGCAACTAGTTGAAAACAGTTATCTTAAATCAGTTTGATAAATATAAGCTTGCATTTTTTTTTGTTGTTGCTTTATTAATTGAATATAAAAGCTGAAATATGTAATAAGCAGTGCTAAAATAACGCAAATGCTGCAAATGATAATAGTTTTAAACTATGCTTAGATGTATTTGCAGAAGTTCATTAAAAGAGGATTATCTTTTTACTAAATTAAGAATTTACTTTTATTCCTGAACAAACTATCCATGTCATGATTTATCATATCATATTTCCCAGCTATATTTCTCTGATTTGCAAAATAAAACTCAAAAATAATGTTTCTACTGATATAGGTTTTGAACTTTTTCAAACTGTCATAAAAAAAGAATGTTAAGATAATCAATCCAAACATTGATTTATAATTATTCAATTATATTTGTCATTTTCAATTCAGTGTACATTTCGGGGTTTTTTTTCCTTCTTCAGACTGCTTGCATCTTTTCCACAGTTGTACATAGTGTAAAATAGAAGCCACTTAGTGAAACAGACAAAAATCAGAGATTAAAGAATAGACTATATCAATGTCCCTTATGAAGATTCAGTTTGATAGAAGATTATTTTATTTGGGAAACATCTGACAGAAAATTCCTTGATACAGATCTCAAAATTTTGTTTCAAGAATATCAGAACTGTTCTTCATAATAAGCAAATTTTGCTTTCAACAAATACAGCATTCATTGACAATTTCATCAAAAATATACAGAATTAAGAAAATACGATAAGAAAATTAAAATTTCACAATTCATATCTAAACCATTCCTTTACTTGCTACTACAACTGATTCAAAATACAAACTTGATTTACTAATGGTAAAAAAGACAACAGAAGACATTTTAACAACAATATTCTAATTCCACTTTGTGTGTTGATAGGGAAGTATCAACATAAAATCCAAAAAAAAAAAAAAAAAATTAAAAAAAATAATAATTTTGGAAATGATTAGCATTTTTCACTCAAATAACATCAACTAGGACAACTCTTAAGTGATGGTCAAAAACAAATATCAAAATAGGTAATATGTATTTAATACAAAACAGAATTATATCATCGGTCATAGGGAGGGAAAAAAAGATTAAAATCTTCAGTAAAAAGAATGAAGAAGCTGAATACAAAAAGTCAACTTCATATATGATTAGCTAATGAATGTGGAAAAAAAGGGAGGAACTGAAAATTTTTGATATTTCCAAGTTTTAAATTAATATAGCAATACATTTTGTTTTTTTGTAATCATGGAACCAAATTCAATAAAAGAAACTGAACTTATATCCTCTATAAAATGTTATTCAAATTAAAGTTTTTTTTTCAGATAATTTAAATATTTATTATCTGTAAATAAAAGAAACAAGTATACATTTTCAACAGAATACATTCAACTATTACCAAAAGAGAAAAAATATGTAGAACACTTAGTATTATATTTAAATGTGTGTTTATTTCCAAAGTTACTATTGTTTTTTTATTATAAAATAAATTATTCCATATCAGGAAACATTAAGCATTGAATGCAATTTTAGTTTTATAATAGTATGCCATTGAAACATTGATATTGTCACATAGTGATAATAACCACTGCTGCCCTAAATTTATGTACCTATGAGGACTTTAATTGGATGGGGTGCATAAAAATATCAGTTTATCTATAGAAAATCCATATGAAATATGTATAGATGCATTTGAGAAGTGAATATACAAGTTTCTAGTCATTGAATACGCCTTTAAAATATTTGAAGGTAATTAGAAAAGTTACAATTTTATTTCAATTATTTTATTGGTAATAAAATAATTGAAACAAAATTATAACTATAACTGAAATATAGATTTAAAAAAAAAAACAAGAAAAACATATCTAACATTTTTATCTAAAATTCAAGCAAATCAATAAATATCATTTGTATATTAAGTCATCTAAAATTAAGGGAAAAAACAAAATTAGTACAATTGTTAGTTTCTCTGAAAATTTCAAGTTAAATTAGAACATTTGAAATATTAAAAAGAATGAAGATTTGAAGTGGATTGTCTCAACTTGTGATTTGGGAAGTTAAATTTTACTTAAATTATCAAAAAGAAACTAATTATTATTTATGCATATGGAATGATGTAGGATTATATGTTATTTTTTCTTATTTTTGAAGGAGGGTCTGAATGGAGAAAAAAATGAAAATTTTGGAGTAATTAAAAACTCAGTTTCAATAAATGAGGTAATAAATATTGATTTTAGAAATGCATATTATTCTTCTAAAAATTAATTCAATAAAAACTTTTTCTCATTTTTATTAAGAGTTTATTTTAAACGTACTATAAAGACCATCAATTGTATTTTTTTAATACTTCCTAAAGTAAAACCAAAATTTAAAAAGTGTCACAAAAAATTATTTAAATTCAAATTATATCACAAGGAAATTTCAAATCAGGCATTTTTTAAAATCTATTTTAATGTTTTTAAATATTCAGTTCAAATCAAAAGAAGCTATCTTTACAATAAAACTTATTTTTTCAGGAATATTTGTAAAAATGTTCATGCTACTTTAGTTATACTGTCTATTGCAAGTTTTAGTATACAACAAGAAAAAAAAAGTAAAAAGATATGTGGTCTCAAATGTGTAATTCAAAATGTTAACATTAATCAACTACCTAAAATAACAAGGACATGGTGTAATGGTTAATGAGTTCAACAAAAAGTAGTGAAGCCAACCTTGGATCAGTCAACTATATACATTTACTGAAAATGACACCCTAAACAACCAATTGTGTTATATTTCAATAAAGCCTCAAGTTAAGCTATTACCTCATTCATCTGTCATTATAAAGACCAATTCTCATTGGGTACCCTATACTTCTGGCCTTGTGCTAAACTAAGCTCAGTTTAGTAAACGTGAATATCTAAAATAGCAATAAAAATGAGTAAACAGTTGTTTATTGTAAAACCTACCAAAAATAAGTTGATTATAGCAAATTAAAGTAAATTTAATCAGTCAATCATTAATGTATGCCAACCCATCAGGTGTTATTCAATGCCGAGAAGTTATTCAATTATTAAAAGAGAGACACTGTTGAATTAGATAAATAATAAAAATCAAGAGAGAGAGGGAGAGAAATTTGGATCTAAAGTCACAACAAAATAAAATCTAATAGAATATAATAATACAATAAGATCTACAATAAAAGTCAAAAACCAAGCTGCTCAACAACTCATAAGTTTTGTCCTATGGCAGTGTGCTGCTATTCAAACAAATACATTCTTATATTCAGATGAGAGACATAGTATAGGAAATGAAGCAGCTTACCATTTCAGCAGCAATAATGAAAGGATTATTCTTTCTGCTTTATGTACATATATGGCTTTTTTTATTTTTACTTGTCATCATTAAACAAGTAGGATTTAATAGTACAAAAAAAAAAGTTACATAAAATGATGTTAACAAGTCAATAATCACAAGTTTAGTATTATAGGAGTGGGGAAACAAAAAAACTAACTTCAACAATAGAAAAAAAAATGGTCACTAACATGCAGAAGGAGCTAACTTTGAATAATTTGAAGAAGTAACTTCTGATTTAATAGTCAAAGAATGAGGTATTTCAAGCTAAGTGTGACTTTAGAGAGAGAAACATGCATATACATACAACCACCAGTCATACACCAGACATACAGAGCCAAAGTTAAGTTATTCTTTTATTAAGTTATTCTTTTTGTGCCATGTTACAAATAATTGTTTATCTGAGAAAATGAAGCAATACAACAGCACCAAACTTTTTTTTTTTTAATAGATGGAATAGCCATTTTTGTGTCTCCTCAAAAATCCTGTTATCTATGTTTGCCTTACAAAAAATATCAATTGGTGAATGACAATGGATTCTTTCCTCCAGAATACATTTGCAGCAGCAGCAGCTTTAGGAGAACTAAAAACCAAAAACAGCGCCACTAAAGAATGAAAGTAGAATATATGAAGCATGATGCACATTCAAGTTGATAAATAGCAAGTATGCAGCAATTAGAGCAAAGGTCCTAGTTGAATTTTTTTTTTTTTTTTAATTTAAAAAAAAAAAAAAAAAAAAAAAAGAGAGAGAACAAAATCAAATCATAAAACAACAATGAAACTGAATTCTTTTTCTTCTGCTGCATTTTTGCTTCTTTTGTTCTATAGGCAACATTTTTTTGTGTGTGTGTGTGTGTGTATGTGTGTTTCCATTTCACATTAACAACAACTTTGCTATTTTAATGGCTGTAAGTTCATTACAAAAGTCAAACAAGGTGCTTGAAAAAAATTGTTAACATAAAGAATCAGCCTTTGCACATTCAAAAGACTTTTAATGCTTCCCATCCATCAATGTCAGTGTACTGCTACTAACTGTGTCCATTTCTGTGTACTTTTTGGCAGTAGCTTGTGTGGAAAGGAAACTATTAACCAAATCCTCAGTCCGTATACATTGGTTTTTAGTTGCACCAACTGACATTTCATTACTGTGTTGGTGTGCAATAAAAGCAGCAGTAGCAGCAGCGGCGGTGGGTGAATTTGTGTCTTCTGTTTTATTATTATTATTATTGCCAACACAGCCATTTTGCTGACCTCCTTCGTGTAATGTTACACAACTACTAATAGTTTTTGAGTCATCCTTTTCTGCAATCTGTAACACTGGATTACATAATCCTTGTATGAGTGGATCATTTTCAAGTGAAAGCTGTCCATCAGCTTTGCAGGTTTGAAATGCTGTTATAATGGATGAAGAGTTAAGAGCAGCCGTATCAGATGAACTTTTCAGATCAGTTGACATAATGCTTTTGCCACTGACATTATCAGCTCCAGCAGCAGCAGCAGCAGCAGGAGGAGGAGGATACAAGTCAACAGATGGGATGTTGCTTGGATATAGCATTAAAGAATTACCAATTCCATTCTTGGATAATTTTTTATCTTCTTCATCTGAAAAACTTTCCCAACTACTGCTGCTCTCTGAATTGTGACTCTCTGACTCTTCCAGGATATCCTCCTCTTCCTCTTCCTCATCTTCAGAGTAAATCTCAGCACCTGGGTAGGCATATTGACAAGGTGGTAAAAACAACACTTGATTATCTGTAGGAGAAAAAAATAGCAATAAAATAGCCAAAAATAAAAAGAGGATGCATTAATTTTTCTTAATTATATTCAAGATATTTTCTATTAAATACCAAAGTCTACATTGTAACATTCTTTAATATGCTTTCATACAAAAAATATGGCTGTGTCATGTAATTTATCTTTTTTAATTTTAAGGAATTATAATCTGACTTGATAAAAAACTGAAGTACATTTTAATATTTTCGTGCTAGACTTATCCCATAACCTGGTTTAGTCGTGGGGCACTACTCATGTAGTATGTCTTGGGTAGGTCCAGCCTGATGGAGTCCACCCCTCCCTAGTCTCATTTGAATTCAGAGTTTTCCTTCTCCTAGACTGGTTGCCATACCAAATTTAAAGATCCCAGTCTATCCTATTATTTACCCATAACTGGAGAGAGAATAGTTGGATTCATACCTTTCCCAAGAGTTTTAGCATGATGGGAAATGTAAACAGCTTCATTCAGTATTGAAACTCAAGTAGCCAAGTCCTCTTCCAACAATAGTAATCATTATGCCACAAACAATTTTGTATACAACATTAAAAAAACTAGTCTATTCAACAAGATTATATCTTACCTTGTAATAATTCAAAAATAAAACATAAAAATACTGGAATAAATAGCAATTACTTTTCTTGAATAATCGGTTAGTTTATCTATTATTTGAGAGATAGTGTAGATGATTTAAAAAGATTTAAGTAGTCATCCCAAAGTAGAAACTGTTGATGTCAAAGAAGTTTAACTGACAGGTGATGACCACAAGATGATTTTAAGAACTGGGCTGTGATTGAATAATCTCAGTCAGGTAACCACAAGGTTGTAGAAGTTAAAAGATTTTAGCTAGCCAAGAGCTGTGGAATTATGTGGACCTAATTTCAATTTATGGTCAAAGGTTAACCATGAACTTTCAAATGGACCTGGAAATGTGTATTGAAAAAAGACCTCTATGATTAATAAAGAAATGCACACAGACAAAAGCTAAAGAACATTGAACAATGTGGAGTTGCAATGAAAGATGGATCAGCGAGAACAACCATCAGCTGAAGGAGACAAAATGGCTATAAAACACTTTAAATTTACCCAAGTTAAAAAATAAAAAAAGAAGGATTTTATTATGTTGACTCAAAAGAACCAAAGAATAGTTTTCTTTACCATATTACCGTTATATTTTAAATATTTCTATAATTTCTATAAATATAAATGAGACCCAAAAAAAAAAAAAATCATTATTATTATAATATACTGTTTCATATAAACTAGTTCATTGAAACATGTCAAAGTTACATTATGATGACAAATCAATGAACACAAGATATCTTCTAAGCATTGACAGGAAAATTAGAACAATCTAGTCTTGGTAATTGAATAAAAGGTTCAGTTTGAAATTCCCAGAGGGTTACCAACTACAAACACCTGAAGAAGGCCAAAAAGTACAACAACCAAAACAAGTCTATTAAAAACCAAGATATAGATAATATTAAAAATGTGTATAATAATGCATAGCATCCCACTCCATTCATATTACCTTCAGGGTGGGATTTACCTACTTGTAAAGCCTAAAAAAACTCATCTGAGGGCCCAAAATTTACAGAAATGTTGGAATGTTTCATTAATATATATAATTTTTTTACAGTGGCTAAATATCAATAAAAACTACATAATATTCTAATGTAAGAAATACAAATTTCAACACAAAGTAACACATTATTACTTTTATTCAAATTAGTTTGATATCATGTACTTCTCATAATAATGAAATAAATACAATTAACTTGAAACATAATCAATTTTGATAGCACTTATTGTAAAGAGGACCTTATGGTTTTCAATATATCATATAATAAAATATTTGGTGTACACTTGAAATAAGGTTATAATCTGGCATGCTGCAGAACAAATTAGTTTCTGTAGGCCCCCAGATGACCAATAGCCTACTATGCCTATTGGTAAATACAGCCCTGGTAACATTATAGTAATATTTATTTGGTAAATTAAAGAGTAAATAAAAATTTTAAGGAAAATAATAAATGAAAATTCATTCCCCAACAAACCTTTCAGATGTCTTGCCAAACTCTGTTTTCGGTGTTTATTTTTCTTCCATAAACTTTTTAAGGTATCAATATTTTCCCCATTTTCTTCCATTTTACAGTTTTCATTATTTTTTTCACATGTGTGGCTTGACTCTGAAATTTAAGACAGTAAAAGAATGAAAATTCATTTCAATTTTTAGCTTTACTATTTAATGTCACTTTATGTTTTAGACCCTCTTAGAAAAAGTTTAAAAAAAAAAATAAATAAA
Source organism: Sepioteuthis lessoniana (assembly GCA_963585895.1). Lineage (NCBI taxonomy): Eukaryota > Metazoa > Mollusca > Cephalopoda > Myopsida > Loliginidae > Sepioteuthis > Sepioteuthis lessoniana. Next base: position 10,002 of record CAUZXS010006330.1, read on the forward strand.
TAAATAAAAAAAGAAAAAATTGTATCTAATACTATCATTAAAGGGAGCATTATCAAATGTTGAACATTCCTTTACATTTAATGTGCATAAACCAATAATTCTATATAAGAAATAATATTGAATAAATCCCTTAACCTTTTTACTACCACCAAGACACTGATATTCCAGTTGAATTTCATTTTAAGTCTTAAAATGTTGTACTCAAAGCATAATTTCGCATATCCAAAGCTTAAAAAACTTGGGTGTGAAAAGGTTAAAGATAAGTTTATCTGTAAAAGCCTAATTAAATTATCACTAAACAACTTCAATCTAACTTGGTAGTGAAAGGGTTAAGAGCATTATATAGCATGAAACCAATTCATTTAATTTTCCATGAGTTTAAGATATCAAATATGTACACTAGGTATTCTTAAACTTTTTTGGTGGTAGATGATCACAGCTGAACATAATGTCTTCTCATTCCAAAATATAGCTGTCCAAACAGGTAAAATTATAACTATCTGTTACTCAAGGATACTTCTCCAATACTTTGAACCAGCCAAGACATTGACACTTGCAAATGGTCAAAAGAAAATAACCTGTTACATACATTCTACCTTATAATTAACAATAGATTCATTAAAAATTACAGTGGAGCATTGGTAATCCTTTTATTTCTTGATTATTTAAAATCATTTAAATAACAAACATTTCAAATACAATCATGGACTTAAAGAATAAGACAAACATTTTAAAATTTTTTTACTTCAATTTTTTAAATCCTATAAAAATGTTAATATTTTCTGTCTTTTATATACCATAAGTTAATAATACTAAAAAGTTGCTAAACAAAGGAATATTTTTTTGCAGTTCTAACCAAGGACATAATTCCAACCTTTGTAGATTTCTTTTTTCAGAAAAAAAAATCAAGTTTAAAAGTTTATCTTGTAAACACATATGTTTAAAAGGTATTAAACTTATTCACAATCAAGTAACATTTTACATTTTACTGAGATTTCATAGAAAGATATAGATATATATATATATATATATATATATATATATATATATATATATATATATATATATATATATATATATATATATTTTTACAATGAAATCTTTTAATAAATTTAGTTGATGCAATAAATATGGAAAGTTATTAAATTTGGTGACTTTTCATATTCATAAAATACAATCATGTCAGGTATTCAAAATTCAATTTCTATGATTTTTCATTAGATTTTTTTTTGCAAGTGAAAAAGATTTTTCAAATAAAAATATCTCCATTTCTATATTGGGAGAAAATGTTTTATATCAGTATATTCACAAACTCTTTTTCTTTCCCATAATACAAGGTTTATGAAGATAAAAACTTTTAAATACAATTTAAATAGGACTTAGGTTACAACTGTCAATCTTGTAAAAATCCATCAGAATACCTTATATTTTTCAACTCCTCTACTAAGAACAGGATGTCACATAAGGTCAGTTTTTAAGTGGTGTTTAACAGGTTTTAATTCAGAGTTTTCCTTCTCCGAAACCAATTACCATATCAAGGTTAAAGAGGCCATTCTGTCCTATTATTTAGTCATAGCTCGAGGGAAAATAGTTGGATGTGTACCTTTACCAAGGGTATTAGCATTATGTGAAATGCAAACAGCCTCATCAAGGTTTTAACTAGTCACCTTGTCCATTTCATACAATAATAGCTATTAAATGATAAGTGCCTGAATGTATATGTGCATATGTGTGTGATTCCAGCTGAAATCAACATTCTATAAAAGCAAGAGAGTATGTAGGACTTCTGATTTACTTTGTAAAAATCATTTTACTAATACTTCAAGAAAACAACATCAAAGCCAAATTCAAATGTAATCAAATTTTTTTTTAAATGTTTGCTTTATCTTTTCAGTCAATGATTGTTTCCGAAATGATGTTATTAAATTTTTTCATAATCAAGAAATAAAGGAATTACCAATTATCATTAACCATCGTAATTTTTAATGAGATCTTTGTTAATTATAAGGTAAAAATGAATGAAACAGGTTATTTCCCCTTGACCATTTGTATTGTGTCAGTCTCATGACTGTTTCAAGGTATTGGAGAATTATCCCCAAGTGACAATTGTTATTTTATTACTCGCTTTCGACAACCATGTTATGGAATGAGAAGACGTTATCTTCAACTGTCATCATCTACCATCAAAAAAGTTCATAAAAATACCAATTATTTATATTTGATATCGTGAACTAGTAGAAATTAAATGAACTGTTTTTATACAATATAATCTTAAGGGATAAACTCAATGTTATTCAAATTTAACAGAAAAAATATACAAAATTAGTTTATTTTATATAACCAATCAGGAACAGACAATCATCTTTAAAAAAAAAAAAAAAAAAAAAAAGTGACTACACAAAACAATTCAATCATAAATTAAACAAGTAGATGGAAATTTAATTTCATTCATGTTTCTGTGGATGATAACACCACCAATAATTTAACAGCATTAACTCTTTTGCTGTGGCACATTTGGCAACATGTTTTATGACTGGAATGCACTTTTGACATAAAAAAAAAAGTTTGCTTCAAATTTTGTGATTAATAAAATATATCATACAGAAGTGATTCAATTCAAGTTAACCAACTGTCAAAGTATGCCACATTGAAGGGAAAAATATATAATTGTTTTTAAGAGAATATGAACATTAGGTAATGTGGAGTTGCATCCAAACTTCAAACTTTAAGTATATTTAGGTGACTTTAGTTGTTCTCTGTACCAAAAAGGATAAAATCAAAATTTAAAACAATTTCACTAAACAAAAATTAATCTATAATTTATTTTTTTTACTTCAAATAAATTATTTCCTAATATATTTTCAGAAATATTTGGAAATATGTCTTAGATTTTAATTAATAAATTATCATAAATATAAAAACTGACAAAAAAAATTTACTTTGAAAATTAAAAAGATGAAGAAGCTTATATGTTTCTAAATAAAAATAGTTATATTTAATGACAAGACTAAAATCACATACCAGAATTATTTGGAATCTTTACTTCACTGCAAGAACCATTTTCTGCACTCTTTTTACAGAAAGATGAATTTATTTGTCCATTTTCAGATAACTTCACATCATTTTCAGTAACATCATCAACAGACAACTCTTTACTACTATTTTCCATCTTATTTTGAATACTGTTTTCAGAAGGCTGATTTGGGGACTTTTCTGAAAACTCTGAAAGGGATGGTGATATCTCCAACTGGTCTTTTGTGATTTGTGCAGAAATGGGTTCAGGATCACAAAATGCTTCTTGCCATCCCTCACCAAGTCGTTTGCAGAGATCATTGACAATAATATCACCATCACCAAGCAGTTCAACATCAAATGTCATATGGCTGAGAGGCTCTCTGTTGATGAGGATTTGGGGCACATGGGCAGGAATGTAATCTAAAAAGAAAAAAAATATAATACATAACAATCTCAACCAACATTATTCATAAATATTTTTCATTTATCTATTTTTTTTTATTAACCCTTTTTGCTATCAATTCTTTTTTAAGTTTGGGATATGCAATATGCAAAAAAACAATTCAATAGCAAATTAAACATGTAGACAAGAAATTAAATCTCATTCATGTTTCTGTGAATGATATTAATACAAATAATTTAACAGCATTAAAATCAAAATTTAGAATGGCAATAAAAATAAAAATCTATATTTTTTCACTTTAAATTATTTGAGATAATATATATATATATATATATATATATATAAATGTTTTACCTTTTCTAGGTATAATATAATTCATAACAATCTCAGTCAATATTATTCATAATTATTTTTCACCACTAAGTTTTTTAATGCAAAATTATACTTTGAATACAATTTAAGAAAAAACTTTATGCAACGGATAAAATCTCATTCCAAATTGGAGATTATTTAAATAGTTTAAATCCATATATGTATTTACCAATCATTCCCTCATGAGGAGGTGACATAAGGTCAATTTTTAAGCAGAGTATAGCTGGTTTGTATTCAGAGTTTTTCTTCTCCTAGACTGGTTGCCATACCCAGGTTAAAGAGCCTAGTCTGTCCTATTTACCTATAGCCAATGGGAGAAAAGAAAGCATACTAATCCTTATAGAGTAAAGTTAAAATAATGATTGATTGATTTTTTATTTAGTTGCTGCTTAAGAGGGTCTATTTTTTGCATGCAGTCCTATTGAATATTGAATGATTTTTAAACTAATCTATTTAACCTATAGATGGGACCCTAAAAAGTATGACCACTCCAGGTCAGAGTGGAACTGAGAGTAATGGAAATGAAGTGATATTTTCACTCTCTAGATTTCCAGAACTAGAGCCTCACAATCAGATGCAGTTTAGAGTCATACATAGGACACCTCTTTTTTTGGGGTGGTAACTTGGTCTTACCCCTCTGCAGGGGATACAGTTAGCATATTCTAAACCCTACTGACAGAGCTGGATTTTTTTTCTCAAAGTTGGTAGATACTAATGTTATGGACAACAAAGTTATTTCTTTAAAGCTTGTCCATTACTATCCTCATTGTATCTTATTGATAGACATCTAAGTTGCTACTAATGAGTTTTACTCAGTGATGTGGAGAATAGATATTTTCTTTCTTATTAAATGATGGGGAAAGAAGAATCAAAGTTCAGAGATTGTCCAGTAAATGACAGTTCTTTAAGAGTTATTTGGACAGTCAATGCTATTTTGTTAACTTCCTTCTATATCGTGAACTGCACTGATAGCTACATGGTCCAGCAGAACTTCCACAGTCTCTTTTCTATAGGCAAAACATGAAAGTGATGTCGATGTATTTACCAAACTCCTCCACCAAAGGTAGGATGAGACACAAGGTCAATTTTTAAGCCAAGTTCAGCTGGTTTGAATTCAGTTTTCCTTTTCATAGATTGGTTGTCTTACCAAGGCTAAAGAACCAGTTTTCCCTACAGCTAGAGAGAGAACAGATGGATTTATGCCTTTCTCATTAGCACAAATTGACATCTATGTAACTCAACTAAATAAGTCGCTCCAATAGCGTCATTTTTTAAGTATTGAATGTCTACTGTTATCACTACAAATTAGCCATCTCTTACTGTTTGCATACATATCTAAATTAGGATAGAGTAGACAGAGACAGTGGCACTTGGTAACTATCATTATCTCATCTATGTGATCATCAGACTTAGATCTATATGCTCAATTATTCTTTATCTATAAATATAGCAAGCTATATTATAAATATTATTATATATTTGAGAGAGAGAGAGAGAAAGCTAGATACCAGATGGCCATAACAGTTGTGTACAATAGTGATAAAAGTTTTTATTTTCAATAATCCTCACTAAAAAAAAGAATTTTTTAATTTTAAAAAATAATGTAATACTTACTGGGAATTAATGCGACTGGCCGAACTTTCATTGAGGAACCAATAACAATTAATAAATCACATTGTTCTTTGTCTTCAGCCATTTGATAGTGAAAATGTTCTGGTAAGTTTTCCCCAAAAAACACAATATCTGGCTTCATAATAGCTGTAGTAGAATCAGGGGGACATTTTGGACATTTGGGAATCACCTGCAATCAATCACATTAGATTTATTAATCCTAGTATCTTACAGAAAAAAAAATTCATTTAAACTTTTTTTTTATATTAGTGAAAAAAAAGTTTAAATGAATTTTTTTTTTCAATACAAAGTTTATTTTAAAAGAGTATATGATATTGACAGTCATGGAGTAGCCAAGACTGAGTGAGTGAACTACAATTTATTTCAAGTTTCATCTTGATCATGGTATTGAGCACTTTTGGATTTTTTGAAATAAAGTTTTTAAGGGCTGGGCTAAAATTAGAATAAAATTCAACTGGGACGCCAATGAAAGGGTTAAAGAGCTGACTAATCATTAAAATTTTTTTTTTTTTAAATCAGTTTTAAAATTGCAAATCTTTTGTTTGAAGATGCTAACAGTTTATATTCAATGAAAGATATTTCCAAATTACATAATTAATATTAAACTCTGAAAAATGACAAGTCCAAGCTCATCTATATAAACTTTGGTGCCTGACGCAGTAATGATGGTTAGCAGGTCATTGCTAGTAAATTTAATCCCCACATGCCTAAAATAAGTTTAGTAAATATCTAAGTTTAAATAAACTTTGCATAAAATATTATAAATAAAACATAGAAAAGAAAACTTAACGAATCATGTTACCAATGAATCTAGAATTACCAAATTACGAAAATTCAAGTTAAGTTTATTTTTCATAAAAACTTATATTGCTATACATATTATTTAAAATTTCTGAGAAGTTTCTTAATGAGAAAACAAATTTTTAAAAAATTTCTTTTATTTTTCTGCATGTCCTGAGTATATATTCTTATAAAGTAATCAACTGTGTCAATATTTCTTGAAGTTTTGAATAATTCTGCTATAGAAAATATAACAAACTGTTATGAAATTAGTTGTCTGAATTTTTGAGACAAAGCTTGTTGATTTTTATCATTCAGGGTTTTCAGACTATTGTCTTCATTTTTATTGTTAAATTCACAACATTTCGGCCAATATGTCCTCCGCCCTTCTTCAGGTGTTTGCCGAACTTGGGAGCCTACATGGAACTTCAAACCACATCCTTTATTAAGGGTTGCTAGTTCTGATTCTATTAACTATAACCAGGTATAAGTGCTAAGTATTCCTGTATTATTACTTGCCTGCAGTCAGGATTGAACCTGCAACTTCCAGATGATTGTCTTTTTAAAAGCTTAGGGAACCAACACCTATAACTGTTATGCTATGTATCCTGCTGGACGATTCAGAAGGAATTTTTGGGACTTATAAACTTAATGTTCTCACATCACTATGATTACTACTACTACTACTACTACTACTACTACTATGTATGATTTTTTACCTGAGCTCATATTCCAATTTTTTTTTTTTTACCTAACCTTTTTGATTATTGGTTCCCATATTGTATTCATCTCTATACTTGGTATACTCAACAGGTCATTGTAGCCCAACATATGTGCTGACTCCTAATTTTCCAGTGTTCCTCTCTATCAATTATTTTAACTTTATCCCATAAGGGCAGATGGTTTCCCTTTTCTTTCCATATTTGGTCTGCCATACCCAACTTTTCAATTTCACCTCATACTACAGCTTTCCGATCTTCTTTTAACCTTATCTACCAAAAAAAATTTTAAAATTGGAATATGAGCTCAGGTGAAAAAAAAAACATACATAGTAGTAGTAATCAGAGTGATGTGAGAACATTAAGTTTATAAATCCCAAAAATTCACTCTGAACTGTCCAGCTGGACACATAGCATAACGCTTATAGACATTGGTTACCTAAGCTTCAAAGGAGACAATCAACTGGAGGTTGCAGGTTCAATCCTGACTGCAGGCGAGTAACAATACAGGAATACTTAACACTTATACCCAGTTATGGTTAACGGAATCAGAACAAGCGACCCGGGTGAATTAAATGAAGGACGTGGTTTGAAGTTCCGTGTAGGCACCAAAGTTCAACAAACACCTGAAGAAGGACACAGTGTTATATCGTCATCTACAGCATCATAACGACACAATAAATAAACAGACGCATGCAGGAAGACTTCTTTAACAAAATATGTACCTCTCACTTTATTGTAAGGGTTCGCAACGGGTTACTCAAGGTTTGCGTGTGAGAGGGAGTTGGAGACCGAACAGAAACTGTAATATTTTGACCCCAACTCTTATGGCCGTCAACGTTGAGTCTTTCTCATTCTCCAAATGCTCAACCGGAGGCCCTGGGCCCACTCTGCTGGGTGATGGCTTTCTTTACTGCATCTTATCAGCAACTTCTTTGGTCCTCAAACTCCATTGGGGTTCCCGAAGGCCCCTTCGGCCGGGTGTGGTTTTACCTACCACATCTTGTCTATCTCCGGCTCCAACTCTACTGTAACTGTCTGACTTCTGTCTTGACTGAGTTATATAATAGTTCATCGCCCACTCGATCACCCACTCGATCTTTGAAATCGCATGTTTGATCGTCATCAAGTGGAAATAACTGTCATGCAGTTCACAGGTCACTCTCTTCCAGTGTGTCAGTCTATGAGTGTACCATGGGAATTTTTTACCTCGTCCCATTTCATCAGCCAATTTCCACCCACGCGATTTCCTCTCATAACAGCCATTAGAATGTCTCACTTCCTTCCGGTGCATCACCTTGGAATGGCATTTTTGGCCGGGTCAAAGGCCAAAATACAACAGCAGGACATATCAGCCAAAACATTGTGAATATAACAATAAAGATGAAGACAATAGTCCAAAAACCCTAAACAATAAAAATGTTATGAAATTAATTTCTTTTCCCCATATTAAAAAAAAATAAAAGCATACTTATTAAGGGATATAAAGTAAAATTAGTTTTATAAAGGTTGGTTGAGTTCTAAGGCACATCAACCTTTGTATGTTATTTAATGCCAAATCCTGTATACATATATTACATATATGATTTGTAAACACATATTTCATAGATAACATCTTTAAATGAACCAGAGCTCATTTCTTAGCACATAGTTAAATGGTTTCAAGTATTCCTATCTAACACTAATAATTCTATTTAATATTAATCATTTGTTTGCACACAGTTAAATGGTTTCAAGTATTGTTATCTAACACTAATAATTTAATTTAGCATTAGTTATTTGTTTGCACACAGTTAAATGATTTGTAAATGAACAGTTTGTAGGTAATTTTATTTTTAAAAAAGGTAGAGCTAATTTATATTGCTATTGTTTTCACACAGCTAAATGGTTTCGAGTATTGCTATCCAACAGTAATAATTCTATTTAATATTAATCATTTGTTTGCACACAGTGAAGTGGTTACAAGCAATTCTATTCAACACTTAATTTATTTGGACACAGTAAAATGGTTCCAAGTAAAGCATTTTATGAAAATCACAAGAATAAATAAATTTTACATAAATTACTGCAAATATGCAAATGTTTAGTCTATTCTTTACATTTTTTACTGGTAAGTATATTTTGTTGGATTATTTTCCCAGAAATAATAGAGTATCATTATTAATGAAAGAATAAAAAGCAAAATTACCTGCATAAAGATGTCATCCCTAATAGCTTCGGCATTCAACTTAAAACAGCAATTCATACAGGTGGCAGTTGCAAAAGAACCTAGAACAGTAGCAGAGAATCATTTATAATATAAGCTAAAAGAAATCAAACAGGAAAAAGGAGATTCAAAATATAAATGACTTTTAGACACTTACCATGACACTGAATAACCTTTTTGATGCCAGCCTGTTGTTCCAGTGTATCAATATTCTGAGTATAATTATGGAGTAATCGATTGTGATCTTCAATTAATTTGATAAACTTGTGGCACTTTGAGGGTTCGAATTGACCAGGGTAAATTTCCTGAAAAATTAATTTTCATACAGTTTTTTTATTTTATTTTATGCCCATTTTATATACATAAAGAGCTTTAAAATAACCAAATTTAGTTGCAACACTTAATAAAAGTAAATTGAAAATTAGCTTAAACAAAAATGTAAAAAGTAAAAAATTTACTATCATATAAGCAGAATTTTTTTTTAAAGTTATAAAGATCTTAGAATGTATGAATATAAAAAAAAAATCTAAAAATATTGAATAACAGTTGATAATTTTCAATTCAATTACATTCAAAAATCAACTTTTATGTTAATAATTCAATTGATACAAGTATTTCTTGTTTTACTGTGTTTTTTGGGAGGGAGGTAAGCAAATTGAAGATTGCAAGTTGAGGTGTCATTTTGTGTTTCTGTGTCATATTTTGGTAATTCTAACAATATTTTAAGTTTTTTATTATTTAAAAACTGCTCAGAAAAATTAATTCTTCTGCTTGTCTTAAGTATATTTCCTTATAAGGTAATCAACTGTACTAATATTTTTTTTCATTAAATTTTATATTTTATCTATATTGAAATTAAGACAAACGTAGTTAGTCTTTTTTGTTATCTCCCTTTAACCCAAGATGAAAAATAGATAATATTTGTGTCAGACAGCAGTAGTTGCTACAATTTTTTTTCCAAAATACAACAATGCTGATAAGTACAAAAATACATTATAAATTACTAGAAATGAATTTGATCTTTTTGACTTACCTCAGATCACAAAATGTTATTAAAATATTTCAGAAATATTTTTGTTAAATTCATGACAAGCTCTCTTTTTCTTATTGTTTTATACAATAAGTTCAATATATATCTATTTTATTTGTTAAATCAAGCAATAATTATTAGCAAACAAAAACGATTGTCTCATTTTTTTTATTTATTTATATAATTTGTTGTATAGATTATTAAACAAAACAAACATTAAACTAAATATGTTCAATTGCTTTATTTATCAATCATTCAAACTAAGATTATCTTTATTGCTGTGGCTAATGCATTGTTCATCTTAACAAAGAATTAAGACTATATATGTGTGTGTGTGTGTGTGTGTGTGTGTGTGTGTGTGTGTGAATCCAAACATAACAAAAATAATAGAAATGAAGATCAATTGAAAAAAAATGACTACAAATACAAACTACACATGAAACTTAATAACCCTGCCTTGAAATAGGCTTAGCAACTTAGGGTGACACAAACACCTAAATAAACAAATAAGCAGGCCTGGCAGCCATGGCTAATTTGAAACACACTCCATCCCAAGCTTAGCACATACCCGTCAATCAGGTGTCTTCACAATAGATATATAAAGGTCAATTGAAGACACTCCAATACCAGAAATAATTTTAATTCAACAAATGAATATGCTATGTCACCAATGTATTTTTTGTCACTTTTCTTATACTATCAACTCCTTTAAAAACTTTTCACAAAAACCTTTCCGTTGATGACCTTGTCTTATCACTTTTATTCATTTTTTTTAAATTTATTCACACACACATACACACACACACTATATATATATATATATATATATATATATATATATATATATATATATTGAATACATGAGAGGGAACAAAAAAGTTCATATGATGATGCCATATCTGCTGTTAATGACTTTTTACCAATAGGATCAAAGCACTGCAACACTGATGAAAGAATGCGTGGACTGCAAAACGGACTATGTTGAAAAATAAATCTCATTTGGTCAAATTTCATAAGAGTATCTTAGTGAAATTTTCTGTATAATCAAAAATCAAAAGACAAGTGTTTAGACACTGACCAATGTTTCTTTCTCCAAGTTCATATGGGATCTATATTTTAGTTTCTAAAGTTTTTCTAAGGCTTGTAAACACTTATGTACAGTTGAGTGATTGCACAAGCAATAAAGAACTTAATAAACATTGTGCAAAAATGCTATCAGAGACTTGATTCAAACCTAATATTATAACAACAATATTGTGAACTTTTATTTGAAATATTTTGGCAGAATGAATGTAAGAGAAAAAAAAGTCTGAAATAAGTCAAATGATTTACTATAATCATTTTTCAACAATTCAATCAGAAAGTTTTTTTGTTTTTTTTAAAGAATCTGATAATGGTTTCACATTTCAAGAAATAAATTTCTTACCTTAGCAAATTTAAAAAATGGCCGGGGATCATTTCTGAAATAATTAATGTCAAACATTGCCTGGGGGTCTGGAAGATCTGGGAAATCCACAGCAAGACGAGCATAGATTCCATCACGGGATCGGAAATCAGGAATTCCACAGGAAACAGAAACCTATCAAATAAAAAGATCAATATCATCTATACATTTCTATTTTCTAATAAAATAAAAATAAAATAGCTATTTAAAAAAATGAACAATGAAAAAAAAATTGCTTCTTAAAAAGAAATTTTTTTTTTTTATTTAAGAAAAAAAAAAATAGTATTTAAATAATTTCAAAAACAAATATCAAAAGTGGTTAATATTACAATGCTTATTAAAATTCCATAGATAAAATAGAATAACTTATTCAATACAATCCAAATGTTTTACAGAAATTTTTTCACTCATTAAATCAAAAGCTCAGGCATATATTAATTACAATGATTCAAAAAAATAAAAAAATAAAATAAATAAAAACATCTAAAATTATCAATACTAAATTCTGTGTGTATTAAAGAATATCAATATTACTACATTTGCAAACTTTTAATTTAATAAGAATATAAAATCTATGTGAGTCAAAATATAAGATAAAGAATCAAATGCAGAAAAAGCAAAATTCTTATAACAAAAAGGGCATGACACAGTGATATTAGAGAAAAATGGCAGCACATATTGGCCCATAAGAATCAGTTTAAATTCAGAATTAAACTTGAAGATGTGGAAATGGAGAAAGAATTGACAAATGAAGAGCAGAAGACCTATGATTCTAGTGCATTATCTGTGACTATTGTTTTGGGTACTCTGTTTCTTGAGAATTCAGTTCTCAGTACTCGCTTTATGGTGGTGGCTTTTCTGTCCATTACTTTGATTACCTCAAGCCATCTAATACTAAGAAGTGTCCTATTCTTTAATGTGTGCATGATATATATATGGGCCCTAATTTATGGTTCTTTTTCTTTGCACCACGAGTGAACTTTAGTTTGTTTAAAATTCTTTATTTCAACACATTTTATATATAATCTCAAATATCCCAGCTACCAGGCTTGCAATTTTAACCTTCTTTGTATTGCTGTTATACTACAATGTACATCATCATGTACACTCCTTAATTTGTCCTTTCTTAGGGTTTGTGTAGGTACAATTATGTCTTTATTGCATATTATGTCCTTCTCTATGGTTAGTTTGTGTCTTGTTTCTTTGAAGGGTCTCTCTGCCATTGAGCTCCATATATTTCTCTAGTATATTGTTTAATATGGGATCTTGCCTTGTTTCTATTCAGAGTTGATTTAAGAAAAAAACATCTGTTTCTAGCCAGTGTAGTATTCTGTCTTCTGCCTTTTCATGATTTTCTACTTTTTAATTACCAAACTCTAGTCTGGACAGGGCATTTACACACAGAATTATGTTCCCTTTTAAATACATTCTGTCAAAATTAAATGCCATATTTCGATTGATTATCTTAAAATTCTTGATGATGTAAAACTTGACAATTCTTTTCTGGGATTAAATTTGAATTTTAAGTTAGTGGTTTGACCTTAGTAAAAATCTCCACCCTGATAAGAAGTTTCACATCCTTTTCATTCTCCACATTATTGCTTATACTTCTTTTTCAATATTCAAATTAACTTTCTTGATAGGTATATAACTGGGTCAACTTGCTGCTATAACATATTCATTTGCATCTGTGGATCAAAGATTTTTTTTTATCACTGCTGTTTTTGTTAGTACCTTTTTCAATGTTTCAAAGGTCATAGTTTGTTTTTGTGCCCAGTTAAACTCAACATTCATTTTGAGTAACTTTGCAAATGTTTCTATCAGGTCACTTTATCTGGGTAGATACTTACTATAAAATTTGTTAGTCCCAAAAAGGATTCCAATCCCTTTTTGTTTCTCGGTGTGGACATTTCTGCTATTTTCTAGGTTAGACACTCATTGGGTGATATTCCATCTTTTGATATCCTAAATATGATATCATATTCCAGTTTAGTTTGCATTTGTCCTTGTTTATGGTCATGCCCACTTCATTTAACTTCTTCCAAATTTACTGCATTTTGTGTTTAAATTTAGTGAATGGTCCTACACATATATCATCCTGATATGATATTTTCTATCTTTCCTGATAAATTTTTTCAATTCCTTTTCTGAAAAAAGTGGCTTAAAGTCTTTATGCCAAATGGCAGAAAAGTCCATCTTAGTAAGCCTATCAAGGTGTTTATAGTGGTGATTTCCATGAATTTCTCATCACTTTTAATCTGGTTGCATGTTGACTTGAGATCTATTTTTGCAAAATGCTTCATTTTTGCTAATTTATGGCTTACAGTTTCAACATTTTTCCAACAGAAATAAGTCTGAGCATTTTTGGTGATATATCCCTATCTTATAATTTTCACTTATTCTTAAATCCCCATCAAGCTTTCTTACAGCCCAATTGCTACCATCTTGGGAAGCTTTTTCTAGTATTCTTTGCTGTATCATTTTTTTTTTTAATTTGGCACTACCATAGGTAGGATATGAATTGGTAATGTTCTACATTCCACATAGCTTGGGTGATGGCTTTTCTTTAAACGAATGCTTGCCCTGTAACCTCTTAACAATCCTATGTTATTTTCTTCAGCTTTTATAGAATTAATGAGTTTTGGGGTATGCAGTTTCAATATATCAAATCCTAATAGTCTGTAATCTTTATTGCATGCTAATTTTTGTTTGTCATATTTTTCTTAATTATTCTAACAATCTCTTCATAAGTTAATTCTTCTAATTCTCTTGATTAAGCCATTATAGATATTTTCTTCATGGCCTACCATAGCCAGAAATAGGTCAGTGATTTAATTCTCTCCTCTGTTAGCCTTTTTTTTTGTCTTTTAATTTAACCCTTGCTAATGCAGCAGAAGATTTGATATATGTTTCTATATGTTCCAGTTCATCCAGTGTGTTTAAGGCTTTTATCAGTGATACCACTGTGATGTGTATATCTCACAAAGTTAATGTTGAGTGAATAATATCATTAGTTAAACTCCAGTTGATATTGGGTTATTATTTACATACAATACTAAAATCAAATTTTTTTTAAATATAAGAAGTTGAAGCCTTTCTAATAATAACCAAAGATTTTCTAAAATCTGATGTACATGGATAGTAAAATCACAAATATAAAATCAAACAAAAATTACTCAAAAATGCATTAGCCTTTTCATTATTGTTTCTCATGGGACCCCTAACAACCGCTTGCAGAACCTGAAGGTTTCAGGAAATGCCAGTGCAGAAACACTGATCTAGATATTGGTATAATTTACATTAATAATCCAACAAAAATCTTACACTGTGTCTTTATTTCTCAAGATACAGCAAACATTGTGCATTTTTTTTTAAATTTCTTAAACATTAGTTTTCTAATCCTTTCTCAGTAAATTAAAAACAAGATATATAATACTTACCCCAGCTCCAGTCAATACCATAATTTTTTTTGATGTTTTCAGCAAATGTACAACATCATCAATGGAATTAATATGATTAAGTTTTTTGCGTTTAGGTGGTTCTGTGATGAAATTCGCAAGTAACCCCCACAAAGTCATTTCATCTAAATCTGGTGGAATGAATGTGTCAGGGGAGATTAACTCTTTAAACAGCATCCTGGGATCTCGACCCATGCTCATTTGACGCTGTACCCAGTTTAAAGGGCCTGCAGTGAAAAATAGCAATGGTAAGGCTTTTAATTAGAGATCTGATGTTTTAGATTGTATCTTTTTTTCTTTTTTTTTTGATAAAGAAAATAATTGAATAAATCATTGATTTGATAAAATGATTATGTTTCAATTAAATTAGTTAAAAAAATAAAGGTTTTTCTGGCCATAAAAAAAATTATAAATAAAATCACAACCAATTGAAAATTCAACTATTTAATAAAAAATTCTAAAACCAACCGGAAACTGGGCGCCAAGCCTCTTCATCCAATCCTGCCAAATCACTAATTTCACTGACATTATCAAGATTATCATCATCCTAATAAGGAAAAAAAAGAGACAATCATCATAGATAAGAAACAAGTTAAAAAATACATTTACTAGGGTGAGTCAAAAGTTTTGCAATATTTGTATATGAGCTAGTTTCCAGAATAAACTGCAGGAACTTGAGGAAATCAAAGTTATACCATTCACAACATATAGTCTGGACCTAATTCCCTCAGATTATTGTTCCAATCCATGGCTCACTTCTTGTGCTCAAAACACTTCAACTATTAAGTGAAAGTAAAACCTTCAGTGAAGGAGTTCTTCACCTCAAAGAACAAGAACTGGTATCAGTGTGGAATCAAAGAACTGGCAGAAAGGTGACTTCAGATGATACAACAAAATGGCCTCTACTTTGAATGCAAGACTGCTTTTGTTGTAATTTCAAGAATAAAGCAAATAAGTTATCCAAATATTGTAAAACTTTTGATTCACCCAGCAGTATTTAAATTTGAATTCATTCAATTGTACATAGCCAAGGTGAGAATGCTATCATTGATTTTCTTAATAATGTACAATATAATAAGGTATTGGATTAAAAAAAATGGAAATACATTTTAAAAAATCAAATTAAAATGTAATCAGTTATTAATGATTATAATCAATATAATTTATTTAAAAAATGCTGATACGTGCAAGTATAAAAAATTGGCCTTTTTGTAGAAAAGTAGAAAGTAAATTATACACTTTTTTGCTTCTTTTTAGTAAAATTAATCAATAATCTGGAATAGTTGTCTATATTTCTGATATAAGGAGCTGTTATCATTTACACTACTTACAACTAAGAATGAAGACAATAATCTAAGATATGTAAATATGTATTTACCCAACCATATACAGGATGCAACACAAGTTAAAATTTTTAAACAGAGTACAGTTGGTTTGAATTCAGAATTTTCCTTTTTCTATACTGGTTATCTTACCAATAACCCAGTCTGCTCTACTATTACCCCTGTAGCTAGATGGAGAATAGATGTTTTTATGTCTTAAGAGCATTAATGCAAAGTGAAACACAAACAGCTTTATCCAGGATTTGAACTCTGGTCACCAATTCCATTTTCTATGATGATAATCATAAACACTATACTTCCAGTCCAAAACATAAGCAGTGTAAATAATAATTTGACAGTTCAAAAAACTACATTTAAATTCCTAAAGATGATGATTTAATCAAATTTATGTAAGTCAGTTATAGAAAAGCAATAGTTTATTAAAAACACTAATGTTTTAATTCAAAAAAAGAAAAAAATATTACATTTACAACCTAACTTATTTTAACCAAAAAAGAAATATATTTAATGCATATACTAAATTTAGTATTGTTGGAAAATAGAATAATTCATATTTACAGTTTTAACATTTTAGAGAGTTATAATAGCTTAAATCTGTCTAACAAGAAAACTAAGCATTTTTTTAACTTTTTTTGACACTATTTCAACCTGAAAGAGCAAAAACATTTCTTCTAAATCCTTATTATCTAATCCCAGATCTCTTACAGGACATATCAACAGATCAAAAGTTACAGAAATTTAAATCTCACATTTTATATACCATTTAGAATACATAATTGGAACCTAAAAGAAAATTATATTTTCTGTATTTTATACCAAAAAATTTGGGAAAGTTGGAAAGAAGAATAAATAATTGAAATTTTTATTAAAGTGTAAAAGTTAGTAACAATTTAAGTTGGTAAGACCAACCAAAACAAGCATTTTCTGTATATTCATAATGTGTCATATTTTATTAAAATATACATATTCTTTATAAATTGATAACAAACATTTTCCAAGTTCACTGGTGCCATTTTACACTTGAAAAAAGTTCAATGGGAGTTTGATAACTTAATAACACAGTCAGAATAAACAGAACATTTGACCAACAGAACTTGTTTACTCAAGGAATTAGAATTTTAATGAAAAATACAAACATAACTGTTAAGCTATATTTTATTATGCCTCAAATTTGACCAAATCCAATAATTTATTTTTCATACTATACACACTTTTACAGTTATAAACATAATATACACCCAGGACCAGATTAAATCCTGATTTACTTACAAAAAGCATTTAATAAGGAACAAAAATCATAATAGTATAATTGTTTAGGTAAATGTTAAAAACAAATTGGCAGACTATTGGGATGTATTGGAGTAGTTCTGTAAATAAATTTGAGGACAGCTCAACAAAAGTCATACAGTAACCAGTTATCTGGTACAAAAGCATGTGTGCAATGTAAAGAATGAGGCAAGGACTGAAAAAACAAGAAAAAATGAATGCTTGTATGGACATGTTGCATGTGAGATTTGCTAGGAAAGAACCCAGGTTAACAAATCACTTTCTTCAAGATCAATGGCACATCAACTTCAGGTTGGGTTCCTTTGTTTAATGGAATATTAACCTTTATGGGTTATTTAATGCCAAATCCATCCTTATAGAAGGACAGTAGTGGTACCATTTAATCCATAGCTGGGGAGATAAGAGGGTTCACACCTTTCTCAAAGGTATTAGTTTGCAAGTGAATGTAATACTGCAACTGGAGTTCAAACTCACTCATTACATTGTTGCAGTCCAGCATAGTAGTCAATACACCATGGGAATCCACCAATACCTTAAATGTACCATCAATCAGTTGTTAAAAGTATAATATAATAAAACTGAAACTAATACAAACTGTAATTAATCTTAACTAAACCTTAGTTTGTTATTCTGGCTCACAACAGAAAATTCATATTTTTCTTATTCAATTTGAATGGTTGAATCTTATATTTGAAATTTCAAAATTTTAACAATATGAATAATCACAAAAATATTGATTTTATCTTAAATTTTCTTATCTGATAAGTCCTACGTTTAAAATTTGTACAAAACTACTAAAAATCTTTCAACTATGATATATAAAGTTGTAAATCAACTATCAAACTCAAACATTCAGCAACTTTAATATATTTAAAAGGTAATGAAATTTTAACTGATCTTTTAAAGAAAGTATGAAAAGAATCAACTTACTGGATTCTCTATATCTGGGTCATGAGGAAAAGAAAGATTGTTGTTGTCCATTTCTTTTTCATCTGAAAAATGTGAACAAAAAAACAAAAAAAAAAAAAAATCAAATATCTTTTTTAAAAGGCAAAAAGAAATGCAAATTGTATAAATTAAAAAATAAATCACCCAAGTATTGTTCTTTATAAATTTATTCATATTTTTGCTGATAGTTTAACAACAAAATTGCTTTTTGTACGATTATTAGTAAATATAAACATAAAAATGTTCTGATAATAGTATTAAATTTATTTTGCCTCCTCTTTTCCAACTAAGTACAACATTTTTACTAAGAGAAACATGCAATTTCTTTACCGAATATATGCAATCAATCCTTATAATATCAATATCATTTATTTATCTGGGTGTATATACATATATTACAAATATCTATGTGTATATACGAGGGTCATTCAATAAATAAGAAAAAATTTTTCCCAATTAATGTAAACTCTGCAATGTTTGAAATTGGTTAATAAAAAATATTTTCATCAAGTCACACTAACAGCACAGTGTTCTCTGACTCTCTTGCTATCCATCCCTATCATCCATTGCTCATGGCAGACCTTGTAGACGGCATCCTGTGTCCATACAGAGCTGAAGTCAGTCAATCCTTGGTGGTCAGTCAACACTGGCATGCCTATGTGTAGGAGTTCAAAAGAGAATGTTACTTATGTTTGTCCTTGCTTCTCCAGCAGTGTCCCCCATCTTGTTCATCCTACTTGGATTATTTGTAAAATAGGAGGCAAGTGGCCATACAACTGCTAGTTTGTGGGGTGCTGCTTCAAAGATTTGTTCAAGAGAGCACACAGCATTTTTGAGTAGTTTCTATCTAGCTTTTTCTGTTTTTTTAGCGTCCATGTTGTGCATCCATACTGTATCACTGACACAGCCACAGCTTGGAAGAAACCTCATTTTATTTCACCAAATAGATCAGATTTTTCATATTTAAAAAAAAATAAAAATAAAAAATAATATATGTTTCAGACTATTCAAAATGGCGCCAAATCAAACAAAATGCTCATGGTTTGAACAAGTCTTGCATTGAAATTATGCTGAGAAGCACAAACAGTAGGGTCATGTGCCCTGTCTCCTAGGAATCGGGTTACACCTAATTTTTGGTATTTCATCAATAAAGGTATACTGCTACTATAGGCAACATGTGTCCATCTCGTCTTACTAAACCCAGTCTCGCTCACAATCCTTCCAGGCTACCGCCTGGCATTCATACCAAGCAGTTGTGTACATACTATGACACCTTGACCTCAAGGAGTCGTCTCTCACGTCTTTGCTGGCTTCAGCAGGACTAAGTTTAATGCTTAGTGCCTGAGGCACCCTATTAAGGGAATGCCAATTTTTTCACCTGCCATATATGAGTCTTGATTCGTGTGCTGCCCCCACCATAAAACGGCCTTGTGCCACACTCTGACATGGTTGGATGTCAGACAAATCTCATCTTAACCTAGTTCACAAAACACTACATGGTGTCAGAAGTTGTGTTACAAATGGAAAAAAATTATGGAGACCAGGCATAAAAGAAAAATAAGATTTTTTTCATCAAAATAACTTGGCAAAGAAAAAATGGTTTAACGAGAAAATTCTTTGCTGAAGTTGGACCAAGCCTAAAAAGGAATTCAGCCAGATGCACAAAACCAAAGCCATGAGCACAAAAGAAAAAAAAAAGGGTAGGGGGATAAAACCCTAACAAAAAAAAAAAAATGAACAGATAAATTCATAAACACGCACAGAAAAAACAAGTACAATTTTTTTCTATAATGTCATTTGTTAATGAAAAAAATTGGTATTATTCTACATGGGCACACATTCAAGTTTAATGAGAAAAAAAATTTTCTAGTACTATTATTTTTGTGTGTGGGGGTCTAATTTAAACTAATTAGATGCTCAAACTTGAAAATAATAACTTTTATAGTTTATAAGGAAGTTCACATTTCCATTCTAATTCAATGTAGAATGATCACCCATTTCCAGAACAAGTATTTAAAAAAGAAACCCTTGAAGTAAAAAAAAAAAAAAAATTTTTGAACAAAATAATTCAACCAGTCTGGTTATTTGTCTTTTCCAATGCTAACTGTTCAGGAAATAGATGATTGTGAACCCCTCTCCTTTCATAAAGTGTAAAATAATTGGCGAGAGGAAATAAAAATTTGCAATTGGTTTGAGAGTCTAATTAGTTCAAATCACAAGGAAAAAAACTACCGGTAATTTTTTTTTTCTTGGTAAACTTGACAATAGAATTTGACAATCTTTTTTTTCAAAATAGCCTTTACAAATAAAAAACAACTTACT
Source organism: Sepioteuthis lessoniana (assembly GCA_963585895.1). NCBI lineage: Eukaryota > Metazoa > Mollusca > Cephalopoda > Myopsida > Loliginidae > Sepioteuthis > Sepioteuthis lessoniana. Next base: position 30,961 of record CAUZXS010006330.1, read on the forward strand.
GCCAATATATTCTAGTATCCTCCAAAAAATTATACTTTTTGGAAATGTTGCTAACAACTGGGGAAAATTTAAATAGAACTTTCTAAATCCTTCTATCACCAGTAGACTGTCTAGGGAACCAGACACTGCATACCAGACTTCGATATTCTTAGGAACTATCAAGAAGGAGGCCTACAACATTTACAATGGATTAAAGTTCAACAGCAAAGAAGACAAAATGAAACTTGACATCATGATAAAAAAATTTGAGGAATTGTTTATTGGTGAAATGCTTGAAGCCAACAAATCTTATAAATCCTACCTCAGGAAGCAAAGTATAGAGTTCTATATAGCTGCTCTATGACAACTTGCAAAAAGCAGCAATTTTGGACAGTTGCAAGAGACTTATTCAAGTCCAAGTCATTGCTGGAGTTGGATGATGCTATCAGGTAAAAAGACTTACTCTAGACAAGTGCCAACAATTAGAGTAAGTCCACAAGATGTCCAAACTACAGACAAACAACTTCAAAAATTCAGACAGATACTTTCTTCTGGTAATGATACTACTTACTCTCATATCAATCAGGTTACAAAGGACAATAGAAATAATTTCAATAGACTTCAAACGAAATTGAAACAGATAACCAAGAAATGCATGCATACCAGACAATAGCCACCCTATAGTAGAAATGACTGCCCAGCAAAATAAGCTCAATGCAAAATATGTTTGCAGAAGAGGCATTATTCTAGCTTATGCAGAAACAATAAGTCAGGAATCAAAGAAAAAGGGCAAAAAAGAAGAGCAACAGTTTTTAGGCTCAAAAAATTTTTTAGACTCTGGAAAATATCAAAGACGATAATACCAATTATCAGGCAAAAGTCAAAGTGACCACTAAACTTGAAATCTTAGGTTAGATACAGGTGCAGATATAACTGTAGTCACAGATCGGTATTTCAGAAAAAATCCCTCACTCATTCAACAAACTAACAAGAGGCTGTATAGACCTGGTTATCGTGAAATAAAACTAGAAAAAAATAGCTCACAAGACCTGTATGTTGTAGAGAACCTTAAAGGGCCATTACTGGGAAGACCAGCAATTAAATCTGCTGAAAGTCATTAATATGGTCAAAATTGAAGAGCATAAGTACAAGAAAGAATTCCCAGAACTGCTCACAGGCCTTAGGAAACTGGAACACTGAAAAGTGAACATTTGGCTTAATGACAAACGCCATAAAGTCAAAGGGCGTCCCTCCTTTGAAAAAGGACTGCCAGTTTGGATAAAGACATCCAAGACCAGTCCAATCATCGTAAATAAGACTGTCGCCCAGGTCTGTTCTAGTTAAGAATGATTCAGACTGATACTACGCAACAAGAATGATATTCACCAAAGCACAAAAAAAAAAAAAAAAAAAAAAAAAAAAAGCTTTTCTCAGGGAACCACCTGGCAAGAAGCAAACATCTTTCTACACATCACAAGATACAGTTTTATCTCCAGCCATGAGGACTCCTCAACAGAGCTTCTCAGTAACAAATCAAATATTACACCAACGAATTTAGACACGCAAAGCAGTCAGCAAGTCTGGCCACCCAAAAAACTGTCATTGTAAAGAAATGTACAACTGAAAAGAGGATATAGGATCATGTCCTCTAAGAGACGAGTAACACCCTTTCCCTAATTTCTGGTACTTCATCAATAAAGGTTTACTACTACTATAGGCAACATATGTCCATTTCTTATCCCTTTATCTTGTCTTACTAAACACAAAATACAACACAAATTATGTGAAATTTACAGAAGAAAGTGTGATGTATATGGAGAAGTATGTTTTAATCAAACATTTTTACAAATGGGCTAAACATGAGCCCAAGTGGAAATTCAGAAAAAGAAAATGTTCCAAACACAGTGGGGTCAGTAAAGGTCATGCTGACAGTCTTCTGGGATATGAAAGGACCCATTATTATTGCTTTCCTTGAAAAAGGTGTAACTATAAACAGTGCTTCCTATTGCTAACTCCTGAGGCAAAATTCACTTTATTTATTGAATTACCCTCATATAATATATCTATGGTCTATATATCACATGTCTCACATATGAATTTGATAACTGACTTAAGAATAAATAAACTTTACAGTGTTTGTGAGAGAATACTAAAATTGAAAATTGTGGAAACAGAACTAAAAAATACTAAACAGCCATAAATTAAGTTTTAAACAAGGACGTCGGCCAGTAATAATTCAAGAAAATGGAAAAAATTGTATTTGGGCAAAACACCACGCACACACACATATATATAAAGAAGAAATTGTTTTCAAAAACTATTTTCTTATTCAAAACTCTTTTCTTTTTATAGAAAATAAAATGGTACTTGGAACATATGATTAGAATTATCTGATATTTTCAATTAGAAAAATGTTAAAGTTCATAAATGACTATGAAAGATTCACTGAAAAGTATTATAAATTAAATAACATCTGAGAGAAAAACTGAATAGAATGCAAACTAAAAATTTAATTTTTAAAATAGATTCCTATCATAGTAGGTGAAATAAGAAAGATTACCAATGATAATCATGTTGACATTAGTTAATGTAAGTTTCATTATGACAAAATGTACTATGAGCAAAATAGACAGCTAGATACACAAAAGGATTAAAAATGAAATTCTATTTTACAAAACACATCACATAAAAATTAAAAATATACTAACCTCAATAAATTTTAACTTTTATTAAAGAGAGACTAAGGAAATAATTTTCAAATCATAAGTTATATCAACTTTATAATATTGTTATTGTATATTCTTCAAATCATAAGTTATATTAATCAGACAACTTTAAAATCATACACTTTTAAAAAAGTTAGAATAAAAAAAAATTACAATTCATCTGATATGCTAAATGTTTTCCTATTTTATAACACTAGGGATCTCACTTTAGAAAAGCAATGATATAAAAACCATAGTTATTTGGTTATAACAAATATATTTAGTTTTCTTTAATATACCATGTTTTTATACTAATAAAGTTTGTGATTTAAAAATCTTTCAAAAATAAATTTGCCAATAGGAAAAAAAATTATTTTAATCATCTTTAATTTTATCTATTTAAAATTTCTTTTTTTATTTTTCTATTTTATTTATTGAAAGTTTAATTAATTATCTTTATCATTTTTAAAATATATTAAAAATTAAATTTAATTATAACAACAGGTGTCTGTTTTTCCTGCCTGGAATATTTCTAACCCTAATGAAAAGGGCCAGCATTTATATACAATATTAAACACAAAAAAAATGACAAAAACACCATTTGTTTTTATTTACATACAAGCCATGTCAATGCGTAATTAATAGGCTCATATACTAAAATATTCATTGAAAAAAAAAAATAATAATAATGAGTAATTACATCCTTTTTATACTAAAAAAGCATTTACATCAACAAATTATAGAATTCTTTTTTCTTCTATTTCTATTTTTTAAGCAAAATTTTTAAAATTCAGTATCATAGATTATTTAGCTATCATGGAACTATTTTCTGTTTGTTAACGAATGATTAATTGGTTTGTAGATTTTTTAATTAAATTATTTATTCCATAGAAACAAGCTTTTATCATTTCAGAGAGCATAAAATTTATAATTAATAGAAAATTCTTTAAGATTACTATTTTTGGAGAATTTTTATATTTCTAGTTATTAAAACACTCGCTTCTGATAAACAAATTTTTTTTATTTTAATATTCTTTAAAAATCAAATTTTTTTGAAAATATTTTTCTTTTAATTTACATGATTTTTTTTCTTTTATACAACACATCTAAACATAAATTTAGTTTGTATAGTAGCTTTAAATTTTCTGATTCAGAGCACTGATCAACTTCCCCAATTTTAGGGAGAGAGGAACTCTTCTAGGAATTCATCTTTTTAACATTTAAAATTACAATAGATATTTAATTTATTGAGATGTCAAAACCTAAAAAGGATGGATTGATTTTTAATAGCATGTCAATCCGTAATGGGTTATTTTATACTTAAAGGTTAAGGAATCATGTTCATTGTACATTGATATTTACATTTTTTGTACAGTTGTTTCTTTAGATTTTTTTTGGCATACTTTCCTATCAAATACAAATAGTTTTTTAAAGAAATTTATTTGACACATAGATAGAACCCTAACAGGTACTACCTCTTTGGATCAGAGTTGACCTGGGAGTAATGGTAATGAAGGAGTACTCCACATTCACCAGAACTGGATCTTCACCATTAGATGAAGTTTAGTATCATACCGAGGACCCACCACTTTTTGGGGGAGCGGCGATATCTAACCTCTATGCAGGGGATATGGTCAGCATATTCTAAGTAAGGTGGTTGCACCTTAAAAAATTAAAATCAATTAATTAAAAAATTTAAAAAAAAATTTTTTTTTTTAAATCAATTCACTTTTTTCTTTTTTTTTTTTTTTTTAAAAACATAAATAAAGTAACCTTTTTCATAGATGAATTTAATATTTTTATGAATACATACCGAAATTTCATTGATTTGGTTTCTTTGTTTTTAATAGCATATCAACCTTCTTGAATCATTGTAAAAAAGCAACAGTGATACTATTCAACCCATAACTGAGAGGATAAGAGGGTTCATATCTTTCCCAAGGGTATTAGTCCGAAAGTGAACGTAATAAGGTGACTAGAAATCGAATTTGTTTACTACAAGGCTGCATGCAGTCCAGCATTTTAACTATTACGTCACAGGGACTCCCCGAGATTTCATTGATTATTAGATTTTTAAAATGCGAGTATATTTAGCATTGAAAATTTTCCGATTTTTTTAAGATATAAACGTAAATGTCAAAAGCTAAATAACTTCGTGTCTAATTGTAATGGAAGAGAATAAGTTTCTATAAGATTTTCCTCCAATTTGTAATCCTTTTAATGGTATAATTTTAATGAGAATTGTTTTTGACTGAATTAATCGAAGTGTCAGTTTTTCAACAAGTACAGTCATTCATAGCTATGATTATGTAAACAAAATATAGAAAATCGTGAATGTTACCCTTTCTTTAGCTATAATAAGAATTAAATTCTATAATCAGAGAAATCGAAAAATTCTGTAAGACTAAGACAAATAAGAAAAAAGAATGTTTTTGAGCGTGTTGATTTTTCTTTTGATTTAAGGGTAGCCAGGAGTCATTCCCATTTCATTCAATTTTTTTTGTTGTTTGTTTGTTTTTTAAATTTAAACTTTAAATTTTCAAGAAATAAGAGAAATCAGATCACTACTGCCATCTAACAAACACTTTTTTCTTGTCTACTAAAAGACAAATACAAATCTTTTAATAATATTTGTCTACGCTTACGAAACTGGCAATTTTTGAAAACCAAGTAACTTTTTTTTTTAAGTGCGCAACTTGTAACTTTTGGATTATTTTTTAAATCTTAGTTCTAATAAAAAGAAAACCAATGATTGGATTTTTTTATGCTCATTTTGAAAGACACATACTCGCAGTGAACATTAATGTAATGAAGTTTTCTCTGTGGAGAAAAGTAACAATCCGTTGAAAAAAAAAAAAGGTTCGCTACTGAATTGTATCAAATAATATAAGTGCCCCTAACTACAAAAGATCAGTAGTTTGTTCAAACGAGTTGAAATTGTTTTAATTTATTTATGCTTAAACATTGAACAACAATCAAAGTTTTGAAATTGAATCTGTCTCAAAATTAAATATGTCAATCCTTGCTTGTATTTACATGAAAATCTGTTTATGATACATAGTTTTACTAGTTTTGCCTATTTGCATCGCAAAGAATCATTTTTAGGTAAATATTTTCAAACGTTTAAACAGGGTTCGTATTTTAGCAAGGGGAGATAATAACTTTATTATTTATTGTAAATTTCAAAAGTTAATTTAATTTAGACTGGGACTTGAAGGTATCACTTATACTAAGCTAAGGGCACCTCTGGTGGTGTAACGGTTAGTAAGCTAGACTAGCGAACCTACACGAGTGAGTTCGAGTCTCATTGGGTGCCCCATTCATTCGGCCTTGTGCCACATCGAAGCAAAGAGCTTTGTAAATTACCTTATACTAAGCTAATCATGCGACCAACGTCACGTTATTTTTATTTATTTTAAACTAAATAGTTTAGTGTATTTGTTTAATGGCATAGCAACCTTCGTGGGGTATTTAGTACCAAAGTCGTCCTTGTAGAAGATCAACAGTGATACTAATTAATCCATAGCTGGGAGGATAAGGGGGTTCATAACTTTCCCGAAGATATTAGACCGAAAATGAACGTAATAGCGCGACTGGAGTTCGAACTCGTTTACTTCGAAACCGCAGTCCAGCATTTTAACCATTACGCTCAATAGTAGTAAAAAGTAAACAATTAAAATATACAAATGTTACACGTGTCCATCACTTGATTCTTTTAACTAATTTTGAGTTAGCTGATTGAATTTAAGTAACTTTAAACTTTCAGTTGTTTAAAAGTATTCAGTGTCAGAATAAGATTAAATCAAATATCTATTTTTAGGAGATTTTTCATAAATAAATTCAAAGTTTTTTTTTTGCTTTTTTTTTTTTTATTTATTTTATAATACATAATTTACTAAAACAAAATTTTGGAGACGTATTACTAGAAAATTTAAGTGAGATTTTAAAATTCAAAAAACCATCGTCTTTATCAAGAATTATTAGAGAAAGAAAAAAAAGCACTTAGCACACACACACACAAAAAAAATAATAATAACCAGCAGTTTTACGTATCAAACAATTGCTTAGAGTTTAAGGGAATGGCTTGTTGTTGTTTTTGTTTGTTTGTAAAATAGTTAATTTTGAAAATAAAATATATAGACAAGAATAAAGAAAAAGAAAAACTATTTTGAGTTGTAAATCATCAGTGTATAGTAAACAGGAAGAAAGAAATAGGATTTGATATTTTTTGGAGCAAGTAAGAATATAAACAAACATGGCCTTGACCATGAACAAAAAATAAGCAACCAACTCAAGCGGTCAATTTGAAAGACGAAGAAAACATTTAAACGAGATGATTAAAAAAAAAATTAGAAAGTAATAGATGAATTAAATTGAACTTAAGCTTATAAGTGGCAAAGCAGTCAAAATTGTACAAAATAAAACTACGAATTAAGAAATGAGGGAAGAGAAGTGCCCGTCTTCAGTCGATACAAAAAAAAAATCAGAACACATACAACACAATGTGTGTGTGTGTGTATATGTGTGTGGAGTGTTCTAATTTTTCTCTGCATCCATGTAGAGATTAAAGTACGAAATTAAATATATAAATTTTTGTTTTTAAAAACTTTCCAAAAAAGCATCTATATATTTTTTTAAAATTTAAACAAATAAAATCAATTAAGATAACCAAACTTTCCCTCACCTGCAGTAAATAATATTTGTTCTGTGTTTTTATCATTTTTCGCCGCCCCTTGTTGTCTTCGGCCTTCCTCGAGTTCTTTATTTTCATCACCATCACCCATATTTGTGTGATTGTGAACGTCATTATAACGTTCAGCCTCTTCCTCCATTGACTGCTGCATCGGATCCTCTTTATTATTATTCTTATTTATTATCTGATTTTTCTCTTTTTCCTCATTGTCGTCATCGTTGTAGTGGTGGTGGACTTGAGGATTCGCATTTCCTACATCGGAACAAGATAGTCTGTTATTAAAATATAAGTCAACTGGGGGTTCAATCAATGTGTCTGAAGTATTTTCTAGGGGATTTACAACCTTACTGCAAGGTCTATGTTGCAATAAAACAGCATCTGTATCTATACGCGGACGTTTTGGTGAAAACATCGCCGCCGTCTCGTCACTATCTTTAGCAGCCATGTTTGGTCAGTATTCGTCTCTAGCTTGATGTGCGCATGTACAAAGCCAGGAAACACACATAGCCATCCATCTATGTTTTATCAGATACCAACGTACACATAAATGCATACAAACATAGATACATACATGTTCAATACAATATCACGATACATACACATTCTCTATAATACACTTACATACACAGTCTCCTGAATTAGTTAAATAGCCTTAGTTTCGCAATTACTTTCAAACCAACTTTATTTATTTCACAAGTTTTATTTGAAATATAAGTACACATTTTATTTGTTTTATTATTTATATACGTAGCTTGGGTTATACAAGAATTCGAAAGTGCGGCATCGTTTTAGATACATGAATAATTCATTCATGTTTTCAAAACATTTTTGATGATTGACTGCTCAGCGCAGCAATTTAGTAATTCAATTTCTGTATTACTTCTTTATATCTCAATTCTGGTTCTTTATTTGTCGAGTGTTGCCAACCCAAATTAGTGTATACTTCCTTATGCACTTGCACTCGCAGTAATTATCGAAATCTCGCTACTTTTTTCTACCAGTGCCAAGTTAAAATTCTTATAGATATGGCAAATATAGACGCAATTTTAAAATATAAAAATGACCCTAATGACAATTATTATTCAATCCTAGGGTGCAGTCAACTCTCAACGGTAAGTATTTTCTTGGATAATAGTGGTAGTTCTTTTCTTATTTCGTATTTTTAAGAATATTAAAAAATGTTTTTACATGTCATAAACTGAAAGGTTTTTTTTACTAAAACCAATATTGACAAGGAAAGTAAAACAAAAACAACAGTTTTCTACTCCTCTTGGTATCTTGACAAAAAATAAGTTTCTCATTAAAAGTTACTCATCGAGCCAGCCCGTAATATTTTTTTACCTGCTTGCGGGTTTGTGGTAGCGTCAATAATAGAGAAGAAAAAGGTTTTGACTCAGACACTTCTCACTCTTATTTTTTCTTAAATCATTTCTTTTCTTTTTTTCCACCTAGTAATTGAATAAGAAAGTTCTTGACACACATTGACGTCCTTTATTTTATTTTATTTTTTTCTTCGGGTTGTATTTCTGCAATGGATAAATTAAGCTAGGTTTATTTTTTTCCCCTATTATTGATGCGATCTTCTACTCAAATTCCGCAAGCGAGCGATAAAGTAAAAATTTTAGCGGGCCAGCTTGGTGACTGACTTTAATAATAGGAAAGTTTTATTTTTGATGAATCATTTCTTTGTTTTTCTTTTACCCACTCTCCACCTAGTTATTTAATAAAACAGCTCTTGACACATCGACGTCTTTTTATTTATTTATTTTTCAATTTTTAGGGTTGTATTTCCACAGTGGATAAATAAAATTATGCTATGTTTTTATTATTTTTATTTATTCATTTATTTAAATTATCATTTGCTATTAAAATCATTCTGAATAACCTTTTACTGGGCCGGTTTTAATAATAGGCATAATTGGCCAAGGTCCCACGGGTATCTGGGAGCCCACGGAAACTAATTTGTTCTGCATCGTGCCAGATTATAACATTGTTTCAAGTGTTCACCAAGTATTTCATTATATGTATTCAAAACCATTAGGTCCCATGTACAATAAGTATAGGATCCGAATTATCTGGCCCCCTATACTATAAGTATAGATTCAGCGTGGTTTTTAACCAGTGAGGCCACAGATATTAACTCTGTTGTAAAATGAAGGAAACCACTCATAAGTTTTTGCCCAGCTAAATCCTACCTTGCTGATACTTTCAAGGAGATTTTTTTTAATGACAAATAAATAAAATATGTAAATAAAAAAATCAGTGTTAGCCACAAGCAACAAGAAGCAAGCTCTTAACTAAAATAATTCTAGAAAAATATCCGAATTTAAAATCCAGAACGATGAATATTCTCTATACTAAACATTAAAGTATTTGATTGATCCTCTTCTTTCTTTAACATCTCATTAAAACAAAAATCAAGGGCTTTAAAATTCATCAAAATCTGAGTCAATCAAACATTTTACTTTTCAAAAAATGAGTAAAAGAAAAATCACCCTGTTTTTTAAAAGAATACAAGGTGATTTTTCTTTTTAAAAATGTCAGTATCCTTATGATAGTACCTTTATGACATAATTTCAAACAGTCTTCACATGTTCATCATCCTTGTCAACACATCCTTGGAATTTCCTACAGAGGATTTTTTTAAAAATGTTTATATTTCTATGGGTGTATCTTTATCAGTAGAATTGATATTACAGAGACCAGCTGAGAAAGACTCCAATGAACAGGTGGAGACTTTAAAATTATAATATCATACAGGAACTTCTATTGAAATGTTAACATTTTTTTAAACACTCTATATATAAATAAACATACAGACATTATTAAGTCAAAATATTCCTTCATATGCATTATTACCATTCCTATTTCTGACTGGGTGTCCCATACTTCTGGCTTTGTGCCAAATTAAGTTTAGTTAAGACTACTACCATTCCTTATCAGTTAGAAATAGTTTCTTTGTAGATTTTTAAGAAGCAAGGAAAATTTTGTTCAAAATCTCCAAATAAACTATTTTTAAATTTGTATACTGTAAATACTCATATATCATGTGACTTTCTGAGAACTAAATTTTAGCATCATATGAGGGGGTCACATTATACACTAGATATAAACTGTGTGTAAGTAGTTGGCCTAGGCTAATTGGGATGCTTAAAATTTCCAGCTGCAAAAATCAACAACTCATTCCACATAATATCAGATGACATTTGAGTATATACAGTAATTTGGATACAAAGCTGAAGAATTATTGATAAGTCTAGAACTTCAACCAATTTATTTACGAATAGAGATGATTAAGAAAAATAGTAAATTAAAGCAATTATTAATGAAAAATTGTGCAAGAACATTTTTTTGTAATACAATCTCTGCATAACATTACAATGCTTTTTGATTTTTAGATTTTCTCAAGATAACTATATGAAGAATTTGATAATTTAAATAAAATGGCAGACAATTAAGTGAATGAAGCACTATGTTCGTAATTTGAAAACTTTTCAAATCAATTAAAAACAATGACATACTTTCTAAACATCAGTTTATCTTGATAACATTTTTTAGATAAAATCCCAAATAGTAATGGTTTATATTCTAATATTTTAGCATATAATCTGAAATTTAATATTCTATCTTGTTTGAATTTGTATTTTAAGATATTTTTGAAAGATACTGACATCTAATTAAGTTGTCATTGTCAGAGTATCAAACTTATATTTATAATGTGTAACAAAGTAAATAAAAAAAATTACTTTTTAAGAGTGGTACATGTATGTGTAAGCTTTGAAAATTAAGTACTATATATACTTGAGTATCATATATTATCCGGGACTATATGTTGACTTTTGAAGCTAGAAGTTCTAGGCATACCAGTTGGCCAAAACCTAGCATTGGTCAACTATTTATGCACACAAAATTTGTATGGTGAGACCCCTTATTATTAAGCTAAAATTTAGATCTCAAAAAGTTGGATGATATGCAAGTACATTCAGTGTTACTAATGCTACTTTATAGAACTTTCCAGTGTTAATAGAATTACATGTATATAAGCTACTTATATTTTACTGAAAGTCTTTTATCATGTTAATATTATCATTACATCATCTTAGTGCAACTTTATTCTATTTGAATATTTCCCACTTTTCCAGACTGAACAAATTATGACTGAATATAAAACACGGGCTTTGCTGTATCATCCTGACAAGAATCCAAATGACCCTGAATCAGGTATTGAAACATTTGACATTTTTGATTCTTCCCCATTTTATTTTGGAAGACTAAAAAATGAATTTGTTTATTTATTATCCTTTTTATATTGAATATGTTTCTCTTATAAAAACATACATACCTGGCATAAGATCTTCGGTTTGCTTCAACTGGAAAACCACAATCATTTAGGGCTAAGAATATGCTGACTGTATTTCCTGCAGATGGGTGAGACCACCCTCCATTAAAAAAACTTATCCTGGGTATGACACTAAACTACATCTAATGGTCAAATAGATTTGTTTAAAAATTATTCATATTCAATTAGACTGTTTGAAAAAAAAACACCTTAAGAAACAACTACACAATGAACATGATTACCTAACCTCTAGGCATATAATAATCCTAGACAGGTTGAAATGCCATTAAAATCAATCGAGCAGAAAAATTATTAAGGTTAGCTTTAGGTGACCCTTCTCCTTAGGCAACCACCTACTCCATAGTATTAAGAGGTAGTAGTGTAGGGTCATTACCTGATGCCTGAGGTGCACCATAAAGGGGAATTCTAACAGATAAACTATTTTTGACACCATCCAAGAGGGTCCTCAATTTAGAAAACAAACTTGTGGCCAAATAGATGAAATTTTCAATATTAGAAACAATGTTTTATATTTGAAAGTAAGGAACCACAGTTGATGTCATTGTTTTTTCTTTTCGACTGACTAATTAAAGGCTATCATTAAACTTGGTGTTTGGTCAAATTTTGTTTATTGAAATGCTTATCTTAATCACCATAAATTGCAGTGTACAAATCAACCTTTTAACCCTGAAAAAATCTTCACAAAACTAGAGGTTGACAGGGCTAAAATCCAAACATTTACTATAGAATGGTCAACCATAACATTTACTATAGAATGGTCTTCACAAAATCTTCACAAAACTAGAGGTTGACAGGGCTAAAATCCAAATATTTACTATAGAATGGTCAACCATAACATTTACTATAGAATGGTCTTCACAAAATCTTCACAAAACTAGAGGTTGACAGGGCTAAAATCCAAATATTTACTATAGAATGGTCAACTTATAACAATTGATATACACTACTTGCTATAGCTCCAGCAGACTGCCACTAACATTTCCAGGTTAAACTCATGTTTGGTGAACATATTTAACAAAATTATTGAGATTAATATAAGATAATAAAACTAATACAAATGAAGAATTATATTAACGCTATATCACACATTATTTCCAACAACTAATGCACTGAGTGTAAACACTAATCAGTATGTCACAGCACCCAGGAGGCCAGTTAGACAAATTGCATTGATAAACAACATTATGCTATGTTATTTATATGCACAATTTCATGATAACGTGACAGTTTGTGAATTCATATCAGTTTAAGCTCTAATGTGTAAGATTTGCATGTTTCCTATTTAGCTGATGTAATTCTGATTTTAGAGAAAAATTACACACACCATACACAACTGGATTAATTACAGTTTAATGAGACATAATGGTAGTTCATTGAATATATACACATTAACATTATTACTATACTTATTTGACACATTTTAAATAAAAGTTATCATAGCCTATCCTCATTTAGGCCTACTGGGTAAATTTTGGCCTACCAGTAGCATCCTATATGTTTGGAGGTCAACTTAAACAGCAGGTATAGGTCCAACCCAGAATTTTGAGCTAAAAATTCTAAGGTTGATTTATATGCCACAATTTAGAGTAACTGCAAATTATTAAATAACAAGTACACTATAATTAGCATATAATTGTTTCTCTTAAGAAATTATAATGATCACACTATATATTATTACTAAGTTGCAAATTAGATTGAAAATTGCTTTATTCTCTTAAGTTAAAATATTTTGACACTATTGTGCAATACTTTATGAAATGTTTGGTTACAATTACGTTCATACAAAAACTGCCCTGTTGGCAGGTTTAAAATGCACTGATTGTATCCTCTGCAGATTCCCACTCCACAAGTGGTGGGGGTGATCTGATATACAAAAAAACACCCAAAAACAAAGTGAAATCATTCCCTTAATATTTGTTTGTATTTTTTTTTTTTAGATAACTATTATTTCTTACAATCTCAAATATATATATATATATATATATATATATATATATATACTTTTGTGAAGACTGAGTATTTTATAATTATCTTAAAAGAATAATGCCCTGTCAGCTGGGCTTAAAATATGTTGTATTTCCTGCAGAAAGGTAAGAATACCACTTAACTATATCTCTTCTAGAGTGTGTGGTGTTTGCCATCAATTCTGACTGAGTGATAGTACCTGTTAGGGTCTCATCTATAGGTTAAATAGATATTCATATTCAATAGGACCATGGATAAGAATCTTAATGACTACATAAGAATATAAATATGAATGGAGGTGCCCGTGGTGTAATGGTTATTGTCGTAGGAAATGGACACGGCGACTCGAGTTCAAATCCTGGCATTTCACATAGCACTAATACCCTTGGAAAAGGTATGAATCCAATTATTCTCCCTCCAGCTATGGGTAAATAGTAGGACAGACTGGTTTCTTCAGCCTTGGTTAGGCAACTAGTCTAAGAGAAGGAAAACTCTGAATTCAAACCTGTTAAACTCTGCTTAAAAATTGACCTTGTGTCATATCCTGCCCAAGCGGAGGGGTTGGTAAATAGAATATAAATATAAATGTACAATGAACACAATTCCCTAATCTCAAGGTATAAAATAACCCTAGATTGGTTGACATGCCATTAAAATCAATCACTCAACTACATGATTTTCATTGTAATTTGATTTCAAAAATTAATGACTTAACCACCTAAAATAAATTAATATAGTTTTAACTTAAGTTACCAATAAAAATTCTTCAAAAAATAAAATTTACACGTTGCAATTAAAATTTCAGTAGAAATGTGTAAATAATGAGTTTGGATATGTATGTACTTATTCATTTACTAAATCATTTAAAGTTGTATTGTTTCATAAAATGGTAGTATGCATACCGGTTGCTGGTATGAGGCAAATTTCCAGTTTCACATAATGTATATTACATGAAATATAAAAATGAAAATACATAAAATCTTTCTGTTTTGTTTGATATTATTCTTTTTACATGCTGTGATACAATACAACTCATAGAAATACTTGGAACTTGATCATAAAGCAAATATGGTACATTGAAAAAAATATCCTGTTGATATGTCACATAGTTTGAGAATCAGTCATAAAGTACTTCTCCAGATATCATAGTTAACTTATTGTATAAGTATCCTTTTTTTATTTTTCAGCTGACAAGAATACTGTTTACACCATATAATTCAAGTTAATCTCAATGTATTCAAAAATATCATAAAATAACATTAAAAAAATCAGACTATCTGGGTCAATACAAACATTTTTCAAATTTCTAAGGAATTACCATTATCATCCACTCAATATTTATCCTCTTGGTTGTTAGTTACATTTCAACCATTAAACACTTGGCCTTTTTTTAGGAATATGTCATAATCAGTCTTTTTATATGCAATGCCTTTTTTTCTTGATTGCCAGTAAATATAAAAATAAAGAATTGTAGATCAGATAAAGTATCATTATATTTAATGAATACTGCATGCAATATACACCAGGAAGATTATTATAGAACAGACTGATGGAGATATACTGGTTAAAGATACAAAGGTAATAAAGTTCTTCAGAAGAATTCAAAAGAACACTGACAATAATTAATCTCAAAGTTTCAGTAATTTTCTGTGAATTTCAAACCAAACCATCTATTCAATCCACATAGGTAGGTCATTCTTATTTTGATGTCCATGCTTAGGATATCTTATATCAGTTAATTCATCTTTTTGATACTGGTTTCTTCCACTGAACCAGAATATATAACTTTTTACACTATCTGACCTAGGAATTATACTCACTACTATCAGGTAATTAGATTATAGCAGCTTTCAATATACAATTTTAATCTCCAAAACTAGTAAAGAAATCCCATCAATGTGCTTTTAGGACAAAGGTCCAATCTTAAAATTACTGTAATTATTTATGTATAAGATGCACCACTTTTCCAGATTTTTCAGCCTTGCATATTATACACAAGAACTATGTAATTAACTTTTTTCCAGTCACATATTCAGGACAGGATGACCAAAAGTAAGTTATATCTATAGTTTGAACCAATGTTTTATGCTGTTTGAGAAATGTCCTGTGGAATAAGTAATTGTTTAGAATTTTATTTCTCCTGATGTGAGTTTATTTTCAACACAAGCTTATTGCATTTTTGTATGAGTATGTCCATGTATTTGTGCTAAATATTGTGTAACTTTTGTGTTTTAAGATGTAATGTAAACTATATAAATTCTTTTTAGTCAGTATGGACTGATAAAAAGTTGAACAAATGCTAAATTCAGGTTAAATTTAGTTGCTACAAATTCTAAAATCAGTGTATATTATTTGCAAAGTTTGCTTGTTCCAGAATTTCATAGTCCAAAGTTAGGGATATGTGATATACACAATTACAGTATGAACATTATTTAAAAGCATCTTGCATCCTTTCCTTTTTGTAGAATTTTTTTTTTCATTTTATCATAAATGTTGCAATTTAAAAAGTAAAGTAATTATTGACAAGTTTGCAACAGATAAAAGGAATTAAATGTCTAAGCAAAAAATTTCATCAGTATTTTTTTATTTTTCTTTGTAGCTAAAAAATTTGCCAAACTGCAGATTGCCAAAGACATTCTGACCAGTGAAGAATCACGAATGAAATATGACAAATGGTTAAATGCTGGGCTTGCTATGCCATTTGAAGTTTGGTGTGGCCAGAATAGCCACGTATATTCTGTATGTATAATTTTATATATATACTCAATTTTATTTAAAAAGGTTTGGGACTAAAATACCTTCTCTTCATTTCTGATTATTTTTCATCTCTTTTCCCACTTTGAAAAATTGTAACAAAATAGATAAAATTGACAAAAGATTTAATAGTCCAGAAAATAAGAACTGATTTAAGTAAAAAAAAAAACCCACCTTATGGCTAGATTGATAAAATTTACAATTTGAAAATGTTTTAGTTTTTGAAAATAAGAAAGTACAATTGAGGTGTTATTGTTTTTCTTTTTGACTGACTGACTGAAAGCTATAATTAAACATGGTATTGATTCATATCTTTTTTATAAAATTTATATTTTGATTAACTATAAATAACTAAATAAAAAGTACACTATAATTAGCTGGGCTGGCTGTAAGCCAATTGGACCCTGTACTACTCTTGGCTTGTCAAATACACGATATATATGCTCCTAATTGGGTCCCACACCTCCTAAGGCCGGCCCTAATAATTAGTATATAATAATTCTCTGAAGAACTTATAATGATCACAACCACTGACAGTTTAATAAAGAAAAATGAACTAATATCTTTCTAAACTTCTGAGGAGTCCTCATAGTGTAGTGGCTAACATGCTGGACTGTGACATCATAGTGAGTTCCAACTCTAGTCATGTGGACTTTCAGATTAATACCCTTGGGAAAAGTATGAACCTCTAAGTAAGGATTAAATAGTACTACTGCTGTTCTTTAACAAGAATGGCTTTGCCATTAAACAAAGAAAACAAAACTGAGATGTGTTACATTTCCATTACATTAGGCACTCATTTTACTTTGCTCTTCTATTAACAGATTCTCAATTTCTCAAAATTTATTACAATAACTTATTATTCTATATAATTATGTTCTTAGGATAGAGAATTTATTGCTTTAATGTTCATTAGAAAATGTCAAGTTTTATGCAATGGTAATATTAAGTATTTTTTTTTTTAAATGGTGAAAAAGATGTTATGAGAAAAATATTTGACTGATAAAAGAATTGAAAATCCACCATAAAATTTTTGTTGCATTTCTATATATTCTTTTCATTTTATTTTGAAATTATATCTCTCTCAGATTCTGTACCAGGATGAAATAAACCATTTTGAGATGAGATCTAAAATTGGAATGAACTTTTTAATTGGTGAATCTTTATCAAATTCACTTGGCTTCGCAAAAATTACTAGTAGAAAATAAATTTAAAAGGACAAAGTAATTTATAAAGAATTCTTATTGACTTTATTTTATATTTTCTTTTATAATGTTTTAAGTTTTGAAAATATAACAAAATTTTACTTTGAACCCCCCCCACACACACGCACCAAAAAAAAATTTATTTTTTTTTTTTAATACCGGTATTCCCCCCTCCCCGGACAAATCCAAAGCATTTATTAAAAATGACAGAGGGACTTAATTGACATACATGCTAGGTTATAATTCTTTTTAAAGATATAATCCTCTAATCTAATACTGATCTGAAAATGTCTTTTTCAGTCATTGCACTGGGCAAACCCCAAACCTAAATCCATGATTGAGTCAACTAAAATTGACACAACAAAAGGTAAGTCTTTTTGATCCAAAATCTGTATTTTTTTCTTAATTCACCTTTTATTATGATTTTCCCTAAGCACTTCAAATCTTTTGTTAGCAATTTTATAAATAAGCATAATACCTATCTTATATACAAATGGTTCAAATTGGGTGAATGTTTGAAATATTCTATATCCATCAACTTTAAAATGCACAATAGAATTTTTTTTCTCTACTTTAAGAAAACTCGTGTAGAATCTAAGATTTCTAGTAAATAACCTAATTTCAACAATAGTTTTAAAAAGAACTTTTGTGGTATGTTTGGAGACAAATAAACCAACTGTTGCATAAGTTTCTGTATTTTATCATTTGATTAAATTTCATAATAGAACAAAGCTTGGTATTTCACTATATGAGTCCAATATTTTAGGCTCAGAGCAATCACATCAGATACTAATTATAAAAGATTTAATATAGCAATAATTCATGGCCTTTCTTTTAAAGTAATAATAGGGTAGCTTTAAACAAAGATGGCTGTGTCCTGGCA
Source organism: Sepioteuthis lessoniana (assembly GCA_963585895.1). NCBI lineage: Eukaryota > Metazoa > Mollusca > Cephalopoda > Myopsida > Loliginidae > Sepioteuthis > Sepioteuthis lessoniana. The sequence goes on from CAUZXS010006330.1 coordinate 49,505, forward strand.
CAAAACAAGTTTTTTGTAAGTTCAGGCTAAGGGTTAAAATGTTTGTTCTTGTTTCTCAGTATTTAAAATTCTGTAATCAGTTTTTTCCTACAAGATTACAAAAGATTTTTTTTCCCTTTCAGAAAATCCTGAACTGAATTTGATGACATCCCAAAATACATCAAATTTACTACAGAAATTCAGAAATTATGAAATCTGAAAAAGTATTAATTAAAATCAAGTTGTTATTGTTATACTTATGATAAATTCAAACCATGGAATCAGTAGATACAGTGCTTAAAAGAAAAATTTTGCTGTAAATCACTAATGGTGCATGCTGTATAGTTATGTTATTTTTGTTTAATATGAAATGGTGTCTGTATCAAGTGATATTTGCACTAAATTCTATCATTCCAGACAAAATGTATTACCAGCATATCAATATATCAGAATTTCTTTTTAGAGTTGTGAAAACTAAGGGGAAAGAAAAAAAAAGCTAATTCAGTTTATAAAATTTGTGTAATGTACATAATTTATTTTGCCCATGTTAATAGAATGTTTTATATTTTATTTTTCTAAATTATGTTAATAAAGGTCCACTTTAAATGTTATGTTTGTTTTCTTCTGAAATATGTTAAATGTTTCAGCTGTCAAAGTTTTATCAAAGTACAGGTTGGTTTAAAAAGAAATGTTAACATTTCTATAGGAGTTCCTTTATATTAGTCTGTTCATCATCCCTATTAACACAGTGAAATCCTCTTTCAAGTGATTTCCATAACCAGTTCTGATTTCCTAATAAAGATACTTCCATAGAAATATTAACTTTCTTTTTAAATCACCGATAGAAGTTTGCAAGAGTGTTGACAAGAATGGTGAACATGTGGAGACTGTTTGAAATCATATCAAAGGTTCTCAAAAAAAAAAAAAAAAAAAAAAAAAAAAATTTTTTTTAAATCACCGTATTTTATTTATATATATATATATATATATATATATATATATATAAATAAAATAAACTCGTCTTCTGTATATTTCCCTTTAACCTTCAATTCTGACTTTGATGTTTAATCAACCTTTGTAGGTTAATTCCAAATCCTGTTTATACATATTAAATGTGATTGTAAACAAAGTTTGTTGGTAACATTTTTAAATGAGCCAGAGGTCATTTGTTTGTACAGTTAAATGGTTCTGAGACTTGCTATGCAATACTAATAATTCAATTAAACATTAGTAATTTGTTTGCATACTGTTAAATGGTTTCAAGTTTAGAAAATGATTACATATATTTCTATCTGACCCATAGAGGGGACCCTAACAAGTACTACCATTCCTGGTCAGGTTGTTTCTGGGAGTAATGGCAATGAAGGGGTACTCCATATTTCCCAAAGCTGAGATGGTTTTATGCCATTTACAGAACACTCACCGGAGGGGGTGGGGTCTTACCCTTCTGCAAAGATGCAGTCAATGCATTCTACAGTCCCAGCCAACTGGGCTTGAGAAATTAGGGTAGAAAAAATGTCTATTTAAAATTTTCATTAATATCTTTAAATTAATATTTGTAAATTTAAAGTGATTATTATAATTTGTTTTAATATTTGGGAAGAATAGGTTTCTTTGGCTTTTGTTCCAAATTTGGACAACCCCCCCCCAAAAAAAAAAACAGCCTTTCTTTTAAAGTTATAAAATAACTTTAAGTAAATGGTTTGCATGATTTTTTTTTTTGGAGTTCATGTACAAGGTACTCATAGTATAATTGTTATCATTGGAAGAAGTGGACTCAGCTACTCAAGTTCAAATCCTGAACTAGGCTGTTTGCATTTGACATAGTACCCAACTATTCTTCCTTCAGTCATGAGTAAATAGTTGGTATTGCAATCAGTCTAGGACAAAGCTCTGAATTCAAACCAGTAGTCTTGGAGAGAAATGGACTCTTCCAGATTATTCCTGCTCAAGATATAATATATATGAGTAGTGCCCCCACAATCAAATCAAGTTATGGGAACAGTAAGATAGAAGCAAAAGGAAGATTTATTTAATGTATTATTAATATAAGAAAAAAAAAAAAGTTCCTTGGAGGGTAGACTTTGACCCTCGACAGAAGCCATGTTATTATTCTAAGAAACTAATCATATAGAATCATGTTTTTAAACTTAAAGAGAAAAAAAATTTTAATGACTTATCCCACTATAATAATTATTTGCATTTGATTATTAACCATTACTAATTATGGCTATACATAGTTCAAGCTTAGTTAGGACTAACAATCTAGAGAAAAAAATCAAATCACCAATTAAATCAAAAAATCATTTTACTGTCACATAATTGCAATCAGTATTGACCTGGTTAAGCCTAACAGATGGATACTTTAGCATATAAATTAATTAGAAAGGTTAAGAAAATTTTTTATCTAAAAATAAATTATATAGTACTGCTTGCTACTTGAAGTTTTTTTGTTGTTTTTTTTCTTAAAGTACGTGTGGATTTGATACTGTACCAAACTGCTTAATTTTAGTTTTATTTTAAAATCAAATTTGTTAATCCCAGTAAATTTGATTAGTTTCCTCTCGTTAATATGGAGGCACTCATGGCATAATGGTTATTGTTATAGGAAGTGGGCTTGGCTACCAGAGTTCAAATCCTGAACAAAGCCGTTTGCATTTCACACAACACTAACACTCTTAGAACCCAACTATTCTCCCTCAGGCTACTGGTAAATCGGGCAGATTGGGAACTTTAATCTTGCTATGGCAACAAGTCTTGGAGGAAAACTCTGTATTCATATCACTTTGTGGATTTGGAAAGGGGTGAAATTCACTAGGCTATTCCAACCCAAGACATAACATGAGTAGTGACCCCATAACCAAACCTGGTTAAGAGACAAGTGAATATACTTTTAAAAGAAAGAAAAAAAAAAAAAAAAAAAAGGGTTGAGTTCAATGCCTGATAAGAATTGGGAAAGCAAAACTATAAAATATGCTAATACCTTTCCAGTGCTCTTTATTTTTTAATATAAAGCATGTATCTAATGCTCAATACATCTCATGGAAAAAATTTAAATAAATGTAATTATTGCCAAGCACTTTATCAGTCCAACATCTCAGAAATTACCAGCTTTTCTAGGTTTTTTTTTTAATGAATTGTATTCACAATAACATTTTCAACAACATAAAATTACAATAAAAAAAATCAGCTATATAATAAGTGATGATTCTAAGATCAACTAAATTTCAAGAAAAAAATCCAACTAAGTATCTGACCTTCATTTTTAAATGTTTATCTACACAACCAATTTCTATCATAACAGAAATTTAACCATTTTGCAGGCAGAGCAAAAATTTTGTTATTAATGGTACATAAGAGTAACATTTTTGTACAATTCCAGTAGCTCAATGTATTTGGCTACTTATTGACCAATTCAATGTTAATGTATTAGTTCAGATTAAAAGTACATTTAAAGTAGCCTAAGGCTTTTTTAACCTTATTGTTCCAATGCAGATATCATTGGTCCATTGACCAAAACCTTTCTCATTCCCTGCATTTACAAAAAAATTCAGCTTTTGGCTTCTCTTACTATGCTTTTACACTAGAATGAATATACCGAAATGTCACGAGGCCCTAGTGTGGTGTAGGATTGTGTTAACAGTTTTGTAAAATATCATAATTAAAAATGTTTTATTGTTTTCGTGCTATTGTATGTACTAAGAGACACAATTGCTGATCATATTTTTTTTGGGGGGGGGGTCAATTGACTTGTTTGAACATACCTTCTATTTTGCCAATTTTCTGAAAATAATTTGCCTCTACAATCATCAATAAAATTATCTGCTTTTAAGTGTTAATGAGTTTATGAAACAAAAAGGAAAATTTGCCAGAATATTTTACATAGAGAATTTGATAAAAGATATTAATTCTAAATGAAAAATAAGGAATAATTTTTGTCAACAGCTAAAAAAGATATCTCAATTCTAAAAATTAAAGAATGAGTTTTGGGGAAGTTAAATTTGCAATAACTGCTAGAAATATTGAATTTGTTGGAAGTTTTCAATAGTTTACCAGAAATAAACTAGGTTCTTAACCAAGTTTGATACTTAAATTTTAAGAGCTGAAAAATATTAGATTGACTAAAACTTGTTATATTGATTTAAACTATTATATTTACTTTAACCCATGTGGATACACACCCCCTCAAAAACATCAAAATTTTAGGAAAATGACTGATTCATTTATTAATTTTTTTAATACCAATTTTTTCATCAATCACTATTCTATATTGACAACCTAAAAAATTATAAAAAGTGATTGCTGTTAATTTTGAAAATTTGTTTATTCAAAATACAATAAAATCCTTGTTTTGGGGTTATATATATATATATATATATATATATATATATATATATATATATATATATATATATATATATATATATATATACATACACACAAATTTTTAGCAAATATTTCAGACAAAGCAAAAATGTTTTAAGGTATTTCCACAATTTATTTTCAATAACACATGCCTAAATGTCTGTTCACTATTGTTCACCATCCACAAATGTAGAAGGGGGAAAACATTATCTACATTGATAAAATGAATTTAAAAAATTGTGTCCTAAAATGTACATCATGTAAAAGAATGAAATGTACTCAGATCTATACAATGCATAAGTAGATGTGCTAGTAAAAGTGAATAGGTATGAGGTTAACATAATTGAATAAGTTAGAAAAAGAAAGCTGGCTTGGGTTTTGTTTTTTTGTTTAATGGCATTTCAACCTTTGTGAGTTATTATATGCCCAAGTTATCCTTTTAGAAGAACAGTAATGGTAATATCTATAACTGGTGGGTAGGAGTGTTCATACTTTTTCCAAGGGTATTAGTCAAAAAGTGAATGTAACAGTACAAGTGGAGTTCAAATTCGCTTACTACAATGTTGCAGTCTAGCACGTTAACCACTATACCACAAAGACTTCCCCTTGAAAGCTATTTAAAAAAATTTTTTAAAAATCATTCAAGGAAAAAAAAGTTCTAAATTTATCAAATGGAAATTCTTTTAAGTTAAAGTTTGAGGAAAAATGTAATCAAACAAAATAGACTATGCAAAAGAGAAAAACACAAACTCCAAAACAAAGGTTTTCCTTTTCTTTTATTGTATTTTTTGATGTTAATTTGCTATTTTGCAATTTCAACATAAAGAATTGCACAGTCTCAAAAGTGCTAAATTGGAGGCAGCTAGCTACAACAAAGTTCAGAGGAGTCACTAGATCTGCTTATAGCCAAATAAACTGGATGGAAAAAGACTGTAGTTAAAAAAAAAAAAAATTAATTTAAAAAAAAGTTTAAAAAACAAAAAAAAACAAGATTTTTTTCTTCTTTTTCTTTTTCTTTATTTTGCCTTGTTTTTTTTTTTCTTTTTGTTTTGTTTTTTATTTTGAAATTAACTCCACTGATTAATCACTAAATGCAGCGCGAAATTGAAAGATGTAGCCCCTTTCCCCCACATATCCTCTTTTTTGTGGCTGTTGTCCAGTTTAAACAAGACATTTGCCCCCAAGAACTGATTGAAATATAGTTGAACTAGCAACAGGAGCTGAATCATTGCTACACAAGGAAAATAATGAAGAACCTGAAGGTTCTTGACAACAAGTGATATTAAAAAGATTGTTGTTAGTGCTACATGACAAAGACACCAAATAAGAGAAGAAATCAATAATACGTACATTCTCAAACTTTGTGATAACAGTTGGCAGATAAGGTTTTTATTTCAATCAATGGGAGAAAGTATTTTTAGCTATAAACAAAAAATTGGTTGGCAGATATTTCCTAAATTGAATTTCACATGTAGTTGAGAATCTTACCACATCAATTTTTTCTTATTTTAGATATAGATGTACATATTTTAAAAAGAATTACTCTAAATGAAAGAAAACCTCTTCTCTCTCTCAAGTTATTGAAATCTTTACTAGCAAATTAAAGAAATGACAAGTAACAAAGAAAGTTTAAAATTTAGCAATTTGTTGGTTCAGAAAATAAGATTCCTGACTATACAAAAACTAAACATCTAACCAAAGCAGAAGTGTGCTGCATTTGTGATAGCAGATGGGAAATTCAAATCATGGAGCCAGTAGAAAATTAAGTGATTAAAATAAAAATAAAATTCCACTTTTCATATCAACTGGAAAAAAAAAAAAAAAAAAAAAGTGGAAATCACAGAAAGACAAAAACAGATGGTGCATGCCATATCTAATTATCTGTTATTTATTTTTGTTTAATATGAAATGGTGTCTGTGTTTGTATCAGCTGATATTTGCAATAAAATGGTATGATTTCAAACAAAATGTACTGCCAGCAGTATGTCAAATTTTTTTTTTCTTTTTTTTTTTTTTTAAAGTTGTGGAAATTGTGCACAAGCACAAAAGACTGATATAACCCAACATTAAAAAAAAAGTTCATTTTTTAAAATAAATAATAAAATATCCAGCAAGAAATCTGAGATGTTGCCAAAGAGTAGAAGGAAGTTTAGTACAAGACAAAAAAACGTTCACAATTCAACTGTGTTTAATAAAAATATTTCTATCATTTAAGAAAGAACTCAAGTTATTTCCAAAGCCAACCAGAGAGAGAGAAAGAGAGAGAGTGTGTATGTGTGTGTGTGTGTGTGTGTGTGTGTGACAGTGAGAGAGAGAGAGAGAGAAGAGAGAAGAAAAAGTGCCCAAAAGGAAAGAAAAGACTGTCACTAAAGGTTGCCTTTGTCATATAGTACATTAATAGCTTGTTTTCATCAGCGTGGTGCATTTTTTAGGTAAGTTTTCTTCTCTGCCCCTTTTGTCAGGCTAATTTTGAGTGACAGGTTTGGACATCTCAGGCATACTACAAACTGAGAAATGAACACAAGAACTGGAGAGAAAAATATCCCAGCCAAAGGGATTGGTAACTAAAAATATTTCAAAATGTTCTTTTAAAAGAAAACATCTTTTAATAGAAATATTTCTAGTTATATCCTCCTTTCTCTTGATGGAAGTTTACCTGCCAGGAGAAAGAGAGTCGGGGTATACATGCATGGCTCCCAGCTGCTTGCTTTATTATTTAAAGCAACAGCAGTAGCAGCAACAGCAGCCATTTTTCCAGGCTGCCATTTTTCCCCATAGCAATGTCAGCTTCCTACTCACACCATCCATTCAATCTGTGGACTCATTTTGGACCAGGAAACTGCATATTGCAGTTGCAGCACAACCATTTTCACTTAAGATAAGTATCACAGCCATGAGCCATTGTTTCTGACATAGCCTCAGGTGAGCTGTGGTTAGAGTGGTAGTGATAGGAGGTGTGGTTGTCAGATTAGAAGTGGTAGTAGTAGTATTAATAGTAGTAGTAATATTATTAATAATAGTAGCAGCACACCAAATTGCTACTGCCCACAAGAATTCAAGTCACCTCTTAGCCAAGCGAAGGACTATGCCAGACTTTGAACCAATTACTTTCCATTCCGGATCATTGGGATCTTCTTCTGCATTTGATGCAGAAGAACTGCTTGGCAGTGGAGAACATGGATGACTACTTCCTGGTGTTCTTGATTCTGGCTGAGAACTTTCAGGAACAGTTTCGCTATTTTTTTTGGTTTCACGGCAATGTTCAATTTGCATTGTCTCATATTCTAATTCGCTTAACGGAAAAGTTCGAGGAATCCAGGGTTCAACAGTTGAATGCTCATACATGTCAAAAAGGTCTGGGTCATCTTCATAGCAAGAACGTTCATGTTTTGATAAAGAACTACAACGCCTTCTGCCCAATTGTTCATCACAGAACTTTTGGAGATGAGTGGTTGGGTGTGAGGTGGTCGGTGTCAAAGGGCGAGGTTGAATGGAAGTATCTGTGGGAGAAGGGTGAGGGCTAAACAACTGTGTTAATGGATGATGAGCAGACAGTGCTGCTACATTTTGAGAGATTTTGCTCAGCAAAGGGCTTTGCGACCGATGAACAATATTTGATGCAGTCAGAGATAACAGATGAGATGATACTCCTTCAAGTCCATCAGATTTCAAACAAGATTGCTCTTGCTGTTTACAACCAGCTATAGGGAGAGGATTATCACTTTCTTCAAACTCAATCTGTCTTTGATTATAAGACAAGCCTCTGACTTGCTTCATCTTGTCTGTTTCATCTAATGTAAGTAAAGATTGGTTTTCTGTTAACTCTGATACTGAATGAAGTTTATTATTGGGGGAGGGATGATTCAGTGAGGTGGAACGGTCTTGTAATGGCAACAAAGTAGGTAGTGGGGAAGGGGATTGGGAAGAAAGTGTTGAAACTAAAGCATCAGCACATGGTCCATGGCGTGAAGAAGATGAGGTAGGAGGGTGAACTGGTGAACCAATCATTGAACTGCTGTCAAGAGCACTCATAGATTCAGGAGAGACTGGTTCTGTATCATCAGACCGGACTGAACGATGACCACGCCTTCCATGTTGAAAAAAGGAAACAAATCTTTTTTTCTCTTGACTTTCACATTTTGCATGACGCTGAATGTAAAGTTCATCAGATAGATCTTCAATCTCAAGCTGAAGAAAAAAGAAAAGAAAACATGAGAATTTTGAAAAATAATATATTTCTTCAGAAAAATAGGATATTCCTAAAGTCTGGACACAGACCAAATGCATATTTTTAATAAATAAATGTTTCAACATTTTATTTAACTGGAATATCAATAACACCATCAATGTGATTTTTACTATTTGTGATGCAAAGTCTGATGCATTTTGTGAGATTCATGTGAACCCAATGCATTAACTCCACATGGAAATTCCTATATACCCCACTGCTAAAAAGCCATTTGAGGCATTCCTGGAATGACATACATTAAAAACATCTATTGATATGATCATCCTTTACATCCACTGAGAAGTACCAGTCCAATTCTTTCCTCTGTCAACAAACATAATCAGTGGTGGTAAAAATAATTATTGCTGCTTAAGGTTAGTAATATTTCTCATGTGTTTAGACTTTAGGGACACCCTGCAGAAACGAATAAAAAAATAAATGAAATCCTCACCTCTTCTTCATCATCATCATCTTCATCATCTTCATCTTCCTCATTTTGAGATGCAGAAATACCATTTGTTTGGGTTTCAGTTAGTTGCTTTTTATTATTAAGTGAAGAATCTGTTGGAGATGCAAGACTCTCTTCACCTTCTACTTTATTACATTCTGAATTAGATTCTTGATCAATCTTTCGCCATCTAAAAAATAAAATGGTTAAATAAAAATAATGTGCTGAAAATCATTCTTTAATCAAATACCTACAAAATTTCTCAGCTTATGAATTTTCTAATATAAGAAAGGGGAAAAAATATCAAATATATTAGATACAAAAACTAAAAAGTTTAAATATCCTAAGATATTTGGTTGGTGCAAAAAAATAATTGAAGTTTTTACCCATCACTTCCAAAACCTGCCGAGACTGCTAGTGAAGTAAGGACAAACTATTAAGTGACATTCTCCAATGGACTATTATACATGGACACACAAGTGTTAGCTGACCAGTAAAAACTTACATTCATCAACTCTATGCAGACACTTAGTACTGTGTAAAAGGACTTACTAAGAATAATAGCTAATAAGGACAGATGGCAAGAGAGAATCAAGGGAATCTGTGCTGTCAGCATACCTTGATGATATCTTAGAATCAAAGTTATTAATCGAAATAAGAACCAGTACAAGCTAAACCTTGTTACCACCAACAAATAAGTGTGTTTATTCTGGTAATGTATTCCTGGAACCAATGAATTCTTCAAAAGGCATTTTGAGTTGCTACTTGGATTTTAAAGATCTCTTTCAGGAAGTTGTTGAGATGCTTGAAAAGTAGTAGTCATTTGGAGAGAAATCTGGTGGGAAACAGGCTAAGGTAGAGTTTTGTAGATCAATTTCTGTAAAGTTATTTACAAGATATATAGTCAGGCGATGTCAAAGAAAAACTGACTCTTTTTGATTGGTCAATGCTGGATGTAAGTGTTACATTTATTAGTGAATTTTTTCAATTTCCTATCAATGTTTTTAATGGTAGGGCCTTCCCAGGATTCAAGAATTTATAGTGCATGATTCTACTTACTAACCATCAAACAGTAACTAATCTTTTGAAGCAATTTTGGTTTGGAGGAACACATGGCATAGAGAGTTATTATCGTAGAAAGTGGATTCAGTTACCAGAGTTCAAATCTTGAACCGTGTAGTTTGCATTTGACATAGAGCTAATATCCTTGGGAAAGGTATGAATCCAACTATTCTCCCTCCAGCTATGGGTAAATAGCCTACGCTCTTTAACCTTGGCATAGCAACTAGAAGGAAAATTCTCAATTCAAACCAACTGTAGACCTGGAGAGGGCTGAGTAGCATCCCAACAACTAAACCAGGTTATGAGAAGTCTTTAAGTCTTTTGGTTTGGGGAAACATTTCAGTGAATCACCTGTCTATCAATTATGCAGAATGTAATTGTCATTGTATATAACTCATTTTTTGTCACATGTTACAATGCAATTTTGAAATAGATCCTTATCATGCAAAAGCACAGAACAAACTTTGCAGCAGTTCCCCCACCAAAAAAATGTTTTTCACTCAGCTTGTGTGGCACTTAGCCGAGCTTTTTAGATTTTCAAATTTAGCACAAATGTCAAACTTAAATGGTTAACATATAATTTTTTTGCAACTTTGGATCTCTTGCAATAAAAGATCCACATCATCTTTAAGGATCTCATATGTTATGAAATTTTAGGAACCAAATGATTGGTTGATATTGGGATAAATTCCTGCTGCTTTAAAAGATCCCATTTTAAACTTATTAAATAAAATTTGCACAAATTTGCTTCCTCTCCTCCAATCATCCTTAATTTGACAACATAAAATAAATAATTTAAAACAAAATCATTGGCATGAACCAGTCATGCAAAATTCACTTTAAAATGGTATATTACATGAACTTATTGACTAATTTTAATAGCATGTCAACCAAGATAGGGTTATTTTATGCCTAGTGCACATTCTTATTTACATTTTCTGTATAGTGGTTTCTTATTTTATTTTTGCATATGGTCCTATCAAATATGATTTTTTTAAATAGATATTATTTGACCATAGCAGGTCAGAGTGAACTTGGGAGTAATGGCAATGACAAGGTAATCCACACTCCCTAGATTTACAGAACAGTAGTGTCAACAAAAGTAATTTAGTGTCATGCCTAAGACACACACACACCCTTTTTGATTAAGTGGAGGTCTTACTCATCTGTAAGTGATACAGTCAGTGTATTTAAAGTCTTGCTGAAAAGGCATTCATCACATGAACAAAGATTATTAAAAAATAAAAGTAAAAAATCTTAGTGAACAAAAAGGGAAATCATTTTTGCATCAATATTTTTGGCAAAGAAATGTATACAAAATCATACATTATCAAGAAAGAAAAAAAGGAACAGAATCTACTTTTAATGAAAAAACTGAATTTTTTTTTATAATTCAACAGAAAACAAATTATAAGTTGTAATTGTATAACCATCTAAAAAGGTTTTGTAAAATTTGGTAACACTCCAATAATATTAATCTCTTAATTTGTGGAGAAAAAAATCTAAAGCACTGTAAACTTATAATCAGATGAATATGTAAATTTCAAAAAATTAAAATAAAAATTTATTTCTTGAGATACAGAAGAGAAACTATAGAAAATTAGAGCATACATTCTCAGTAAGGAATTTTTTTTTTTTTTTTAACTTTTTGATTAAAATGTTAAAAATTTACTGATATCCTAACTACATTTAAGTTTTGTTTCTACTTTTATATTCACCTTTCATTGCAACTGTCAAACTGTTTTTTTTTTTTCTTTAACAAGACATTTTTGCAAATAAACAAAGCCCAAGAGGCACTAGTGGTTTAATAGTTATCATTGTAGGAAATGGACATGATGATCCAAGTTTAACTCCTGGACGAGGCTGTTTGCTTGTCTCATAGTGTTAATACCCTTTCCCAAGGGTATTAGCACTATCCAACTATTCTCCCACTAGCTATGAATAAATAGGACAGATTGAGCTCTTTAATCTTAGTGTGATAACCAGTCTAGGAGGAAAACTGAATTTAAACTATTTGAACTAGTGTAGTTGAGGACTACTTTTGAATACCAATCTCTAAGAAAGGTTGCACATCAATGTATGGAGTCAGCTTAACTCCTATTGGCTGAATGCTCTCTCTCTCTCTCTCTCACACACACACACACACACACACACACACACACACACACACACACACAGTCATAAGTTTTAATTGTATCCTTCGAAATACTATAAAATTTACTAAATTTAGTATTTCACATTTACTTAAAATAGCTGAAAATATATTATAAAAGCAAAGAATATCTAATATCTAAATTTATTTTGGGAGGAAGAAAGTTGAGATATTTATAAAACAAAAAGACAAAAACAAAAAAAAAAACAATTTTTATAAGAAACATTACTTTAAAAAAAATTGCTGCTTACTTAGGAGTGACTATTTCTTTATATTGCAACTTTTCTACACGAGTTGATGCTGCCATACTGTATGGAATGACAATATTATTAATATCAAAGGCACTCTCTCCACGTCTTTTTCTTAATGTAGCTTCTTTCATCTCTTTGAATGTTGCAGAGGGACAGTTAAGGGCTGAAGATCCATCTTTTAAACAAGCTTGTTCTGATGATCGAAAACGACGTTTCCCACTCAGCCTGTTACCTCCTAATGAAATGGACCTTGAGGGAAACTTTAGAGCTGGAAAAGAAAAAAAACTCAACAATTAGTGAAAAAAAGCATTTTTCAAAATAAAAATTTAGCCATCAATTTTAATCCATAATCAATATCATAGTAAATGCTACCAACAGAATAAATAAGTAAAAAGATAATTTTTAAGAAAAGTAATCTATAATTTAGCAAAGGAAAAATTAAGTGTCTACCAAATTTATCACCATTTACTAATATATGCAATTGTAGTAAATATAGATAGGAGATAAAACACAAAACCAACAGTTCCTATACATTCACAACATAGCTCATTTCAATCAGAAAGAAAACATTACCCTGACAAGATATTCAACAAATTTCATAATGTAAAATCAGGGGAGGGGAAAAAATTTTCATGCCATATAAATTTAGTTTTGAGGATAATAGTAAAATCTAAATTAAGACAAGATTTACTAAAAATATACATTTTCTCTACATTCATGATAAAATATCTTAATAAAAATTATACAGAAAGATACATGAAATTTCATAAGTAAATACATGTGAAGATGTATGTTAATTTAACAATGAAACTAATAATGAAAATTAACTTAATTCACTCACAAACCATTATACCATGAAATGCAAGTATAGCTTTGATTTGGTACAGAACAACAAGTACAGAGCACCAAGTGAAGATCAAACTCACAATTCTGTAGAAATTGATCTGAAATAAACATGCTAGCCATTACATCAAAATATGATGATAATAATTATCAAATCATGCTGATAGCACATATTCTTTTGATTCTATCACCATCCATCTTTACTGGCTATCACACTCGGCAGCCAGTGTCCACACAAAGCTAAAAGTTATTTAATTAAATTATGTATTTTTTTTAAACAGTTTTATTAATTAATGATTAAAAGGGGTTAGGAAATGCATTCTTCTATAATCCACCATTTGTTACCAAGGAAACGCAGATTTATATTCAGGTTAGGTTATGGTTAGGTTGATTTAATGGCATATCAACTCTTGTGGGTTATTTAATGCTACATCCTTTTTATACATATATTATGATTTTTAAGTGAATAGTTTGTAGTTACCATTTTTAACAAGCCAAAGCTCATTTGTTTGCATACAGTTAAATGGTTTCAAATATTATTTATTGTTTGCATACAGTTAAATGGTTTCAAGTATTATTTATTGTTTGCACACAGTTAAATGGTTTCAAGTATAGCTATCTAACACTAATAGTTCCATTTGCAGTCAAATGGTTTCAAATACTGCTATTTAATACCAATAATTCAATTTAATATTAATCATGTTTGCACCTAAATAGTTCTATTTTACCCATACAGGTGTTAGAACTCCAGGTAAAAGTGGAACTGGAAATAATGGCAAAGAAGGAGTACTCCACATTCCCCAAAGCTCCAGAACTGGAACCTCACCATGAGATGGTTTAGTGTCATATCCAGATTACTTGTTGGTTGGGTGGTTTTATCCCTCTGCAGAGATGCAGTTGATGAATTCTACAGCCCCAGACAACAGGGCAATTTATTGCCAAGGACATCATCATAACACATTGTCATTACTGTGGAATTTCAGAAGTCACTTTTTGTCAAGGATACTGTGAAGGACACCATCATCAGAATACATTGTTATTACTGTGGAATTTCAGGAGACACTTATTGTCAGGTATATTGTAGGAGTTCTACAATATCATGGGGTATGTTCTTGTTGTTACCTTTTTCAGTAGAGAAAACAAGCCAGTTCCAATAGAAATAATTTTAATTATTGTAAAAGAAACGTGAATCAATAACAACTATTTCTTTAAACATATCAAATCCACATGATTTATTTCCCCACCCCTTTATTTTTTGACAGTTGCTACTAAGGCATGTTTTGTGTTTTCAACATTTCTAGTTTTTATTTTTATCTTCAATCTGCTTTCTCATTTCTGTCTGCCTCTCCCAGGCCACCATGGATGTTCTGACCATTCATCTCCAAGGTCTTTTTGCCCCTTCTATTACAACTCTGCTATCAGAGATTTTTTATAATCAAATTTTATCTAGCAATTACATCTAATCAACAGATAACTCTCAATTATTATTTTATTGTATAATACAAGCAAAACTGTATTTACTAAAAAGATGTCCATTGTCAACTGGAATGACACTTAAACAATAACATTGTCAAAACACTTAACACTGTGACAATCCTACATAACATTGAATAGTGCATTCATATAGGTATTTTTATAAACAATGACATTGACTTTTTAAACTATTTTTCACTGTGTTGTGTACAATATATACTTTTCTCCAAATGATATTTTCTTTAAGTTAAGTGAAATATATACTTTCTTTTAAATGACATTTGTCCCCATTTAGCTGTTTATCAATTTATTTCCCTTCCCGCCTCTATTACACATTACCTAATTTTCTTTTTAAGATTACAGATTATTTATATTAAATGTCTTTACAGCTCCAAATCAATAAAAAGAATGTAAACCTAACCAGAAATAGTAAAATGGATGTCCAATTTTCAAGCCATTTATTTATTACCATCATACCAGTCAAAAATGATGTATCAGGAGTATCTGATACTCATATTCCTATATAAAGAAAGTGCTGAACTATTACACCTAAAGTTGTCTTAGAAATTATTATAACTTGGATTCCTTGAATTATTTATCAATTCATTCCTGAAGATGTTGTTGGTTCCCTTTGGTTAGGCTGTATCTTAGCTTTGTGATAGCAGTTATTGAAATTACCATCTGATGGACACAAATAAAAAATGATTAGTAGTGCTAAATTGGTAAGTGATATTCATAGGCCTACACGAGTGAAGCAATACATTTTTATCAGAAAAAGTATTAACTCATTTTGAATAATAGCTCTGTTTCTTTTTATTCTCTTGATATTATTTTCCTCATTTTTTGTTTACTAACCTCTTGCAGCTAACCACCTCCTGTTGGATTCCACTGCGTCTTCATAATGCATTCTTTAAAATATCAACTTTTTACTTGGAACTAGTCATCTGTTTCTTGATTCTGTTTCAGGCCTTTCAGCAGAGTTTCTTGTTGTCTTGCAGCAAATCTTCTATCCAAATCACATTGGACATTGACTTGTTAACTTGTGTTAACTGGAGTTATTTTTCTGTTTGAAAATGAGCAATTTCTCTGTACCCATTTTATTTGTATTTCTGTTGTCTATGCAGAAATTTGGAATTGTCTCTTTGTTTTTCTGTTTCAGGTTCTTTTCCTGGCCTTCCTTTTCTTTATCAATCTTTCTTTCATTCAAATCTTCCATGCTCAGTAATTTGAAAGACTAACATCAATATTACCAAAGAAAAGAATAAAAGTGACTAATGTTAAATGATGAATCAGTGTTCTTAAGACGTAAACTTAAAACTAAGATTTAAAATCATATCTGCTTTCATTGCAAAATAATTTTCAACCAGAAGTAGTAATAGTGATATTATCAGCATAAATAACCTTGGCTTACATTCAAACAGAGAATGTTGTGTCAGTGAGATCAAGTACTCCCATTTTATCTTAGTATCAGTGTGACACTTTCAGGTGAACAGACAAACAAATTTAGTGACAACTTTCATCTAAATCTATTGATATTCTAGAGCTGGGAGAATAAAAACTAAGTTATAGAAAGTTGAAATCTTATTTATTCTTTTCCAGCTTGGGACTGTTATCCCTAAAAAAAAATTTTAAAAAATAGAATAAAATAAAATTAGCCATTTTTTCAAATTTTGCCATTTTCCCTAGCTTTGATAACTCTGAATCAAAACCTGTATTTAATGCTGAACAAAATATGTCCCAACAATCAAATTTAATAACACCACCCACTTCCTTCAATAACAATTTCCACCCTAAGACAAATCATAAGTACAATACAACACACAATTTGTAAAACAATGAAGTAAATACAAGGTGTTTCACTGTGGAGCAATGCTTAGCAAATTCATCTTTCAGAGCATTACTACTATTGATCCTCACTGTATGCCCCTCACTCTTATGTCCTTATACTAAACTAACAAAGCTTATTAGATAGCTACAAAATGTGAATATAAAATGATAAAAATAATTAATACACCTCACAAATATAGATTGTAAATTTCAAATATTGGTTAAAGTATAACCAACTTTATTATATAGGATAAAAAAAAAGGAAAGTGAAAATGAGTATTAAAAAAAAAACAACAAAAAAAAAACAGTTTAGCTACTTACTCTAATGTTAGAGAAAATTTTTTTTTTTTTTTTTGGTGGGGTGGGGTAGTATAAGACATATTAGGGAAAAAATCCTGGTCTTTTACAGGTGTTTTTCGAGTTCTTCATTAACCCTTTCACTACCAAGATTGATTGAAATTTGAGAAAAAAAATCTCCATGCTGCTAGCCTTTCAACAGATAAGCCTCATCTTTAACCCTTTCACTACCAATTTTTTTTTTTTTAAGTTATGGATATGCACACTTGTGCTTTTGAGTATGACATTTTAAAGGTTAAAATAAAATCTGATTGAGACACCCACATCTCAGTGGGAGTAAAAGAGTTAACATAGCAGTTCAAAATGATTCAAAGTGTCATTTGTAAACTGCATGCACCACACATACTGCATTTTTTTTCATGTTTTGAAAACACTGAAAAAAAATATAAGCTGAGAAAAAGTCAAAATGTTTAATTTATTATGAGAACAATAGTATTATTGGCACTGCACATAAATTGAACAAATCTAGAACTACTATTAGTCATTTTTTAAAAATAATTCAGAAATGTATTGTACTAAGAAATGGCCAAGAATGCCACTCAAATTGACTAGTGCAAGCCAATGTTGCCTTCTTTTCAAGATATCAAAAAGGTGAATTGTACTCCAGAGGTTCCCAAATTAACCTGATCATAATATCATTGCAAGAATAATTTGTAAGTTCTTAAAACACAACTGTGTTTTGATCTAGAAAGAAGGCTCCAAATGTGACATAAAAACAAAAAAAAGACGTCAATTGGATTAAAGAAAAAGCTACTTAGATCAAGGAACAAAGGAAGAAGTTAGTGTTCTCTGATGAGAAATGAAATTTAGATCTTAATAGAATGCAGTTGGCATAATCTTCAGGGGAGGAGCAAGTTTGTTATTTTCCTAAACATCCATTTGGCAAAGGATGTAATGAACTTAATCAATAAAAGGAAGCAAAACAATCAGTGTTAAGTAAGTGTTTTGAAAATCTAGTTCCATTTTCTAACCACCATTTTGAAAGAAATGATATATTCCAGCAGGATAACAACCATTTATGATGCTAGAAGTCTCTTAAGAATGTAACACATTGACCTTCAACCCAGCCGTCAATCAAGAAACAGGTGCGTCCGGTCGAAGATATCAAGATATAACCTTGACCGTGGACAGGTTGAATTCGGTACAATTGCGACACCCACGGGAAGCAGGTGGGCATCAAACAATGATATAATCCGGTGCCACAGACAGTTCGAGTTAGTTGGAGACAGAGACAGTTGCAGTTGGAGTTTGAGTTGCAGTCGAGGCAGTGAGAACCAGCTCCCAGCAGAGGGCTTGGGCCCTCAGGACCCCCCAGTTGAGCAGCCCAGCAGAATGAGAAAGGAGTGCTGCTAAAGACAGAGGAACTTGGGGTCAATGTTGCAGTCTGTTCAGTCTCCAACTCACCTCTCACACACAACCCTTTCACATAAAGTGTGAGAGGTATATTTTTCTAAAGAAGTGTGTTCGTTCATTATTATTGTTGATTATGTTTCTGCATGTGTATGTATACGCATAATTGTATCACGGCTATACGACAAGAATAGTTTTTTAATGTAAGTGCATTGCAAATGGTTAGAAAACTCTCCAGATTACAATCAACATTCAGAACTTGAGAATCCTTTCAAGATGTGTCTTATAAGCCAAGAGACAGTTTGAAAACCGGAACAGCTTCTATAAAGCATTGCTAAAATGAAATTTCACTTTAGACTTTTAGAAAAATCTTATCTT
Organism: Sepioteuthis lessoniana; assembly: GCA_963585895.1. Taxonomy (NCBI): domain Eukaryota; kingdom Metazoa; phylum Mollusca; class Cephalopoda; order Myopsida; family Loliginidae; genus Sepioteuthis; species Sepioteuthis lessoniana. The sequence continues at coordinate 68,218 of CAUZXS010006330.1, forward strand.
GATGCAAAACATTTTATTGATCACTGTGCCTGGAACTTTTTCTTTACCAAAGAATGTTTCCACTCCATGGACTGTTTTTTTCAATTCAGACATGGCAAACCTATGTTTAGTACATTTGTAAAAATTTTGTGAGTAAAACTTGCTTCTCCATACTAATCACACATTCTTCTGTAAATTTCACATGGTTAGCACTTCTCAGCCTCCAAAATTTTTTATGACAGACCTCTGTTCATGCCGGGAACACTTTGATTTGCTATAATATAAATATTTTTGCAAAATTAAAACATTTGCTATAAACCAATTCTAAACAATACAGAGTTTACATTTATGGAGGAAAATTCTAAAAGAAAAAAATCCAATTATTTTGCATGTGTGTGTAAAGGATTTGCCATTACTCCCAAGTATTACTAAATACATAACAGTCTGTCTTCATAACTATTGCCAATCTCTTGAAATTTATTCCAGCAGTGACTTAGATGCAAAGCTAGTATTGCCCTATGTCAAATTCTAACTTTTTAAAGCACTTACTTCAGTTCACCTCCTTTCAAAATGTCCACTTTTTTAGTAAGTTGGAAGTTTCAAGAAAAAAAAGTAATCAAGAATCCCTAAACTGGTCAGCATTAAAATTAACTTGGTTTGACTATCATCAAAGAAAAAGCAAACATTCACACTTACCAATTGCTAATTGTGCTGCTCTCCGTTTCTTAATCTCAGTCCTACATAAACGTTTATCATTAACTTTGTTTTGTGGAGTTGTAGGTAATGAAGATGAAGTAGATTGAGCAGCTGAATTCATTGGAGTCGCTGCTGTTGATGTGGTGCTAGGACGAGACTTCTGTACAGGTTTTTTATCATACCGACTTCTGAATTCTACAAAAGATATTTTTAAAACTTTAGTAGGAAAAATATTTGGAGAATGAAATTAGTAGCATCAATTTTTAATAGTAATTTAACAAATAAAATATATATCTAAAATTATTGTATTTTCAAGGTAATTACCAATCATATAATAAATCAGACTTTACACAATCCTCAGAAAGAATTGTATAAAGTCTGATATAATAAATAGGCTCTTCTCTTATGAAGACTGGGAAGAAAAAACAAACAAGACATGAATCATTCAATTAGGCAATAGTTTAAGATACACAGAAGAGAAAAAAAAATTATACAAATGAATATAGTGTTTCTTTTTACACTTAGGCTACAGTGAATCAAATGTTGCTACAGTTTTGATTGATTTTAACAGCATATCAACCTTCAAGGGATTATTTTGCCTATAGATTAGAGAATTGCATTCACGGAACATCATATTTATATTTTTTGGGTAGTTGCTCATTAACAGACGTTTTGGAGATTTTTTTTTGCACATGGTCCTATCAAATACAAATCTTTAAACAGATCTATTTGACCCACAGATGGATCTAACAGGCACTAACATTCCAGTGGAAAGTGGATCTAAGAGTATTTGCAAAGTAGTACTACACCCCCGCCCAAGATCTCTAGAACTGGAGCCTCACTATGAGATGAAGTTTAGTGTCATACCTTTCTTTTTTTTTTTTGGCAGGGGATAGAAGGTATTACCACTCTGCAGCAAATAATCACATTTCCTAAGTTTCCCTGGTAGTTTTGATTGGTTTTGTTTATTTGCAAAAGGCATATTAACCAACTTCTTATGGGTTATTTCATGCCAAAATCTGATTAACTTGCAAATGTTTGATTGCAATCATAACTATTCCTATTTTCAATGCTCCACTGCAATCATTTTCTTTTAATCACAGTTTACTTTTCAGTATTCAGATATTACATCGAATCAGCATTTATATGCAATTGAACTTTTGCTTATCCATAATTAGGTGAAAATAACTACTCATCTCAGATATGCTATGAATGTAACAACTAAAATGAGAAAAGTAGCATAATGTTGTCAATATAACAATCAAGATAAGAACAGCCTGAGATATGAATAATAATTCCTCATCTGAGAATTGTTGTGAATATAACAATCCAAGTTAAGAACAACAATGTTGTGAAAATATGATTTATAAACAAAAAATTTATTGGGAAAAATCACTCCAAAAAGTAGGTTTTATTGAGAGGAGCATCTTACGTTGTTGCTCAACATAGTTGTCATTTATTTTGGATAAATTTTTCTATTTTTGGATCTATGTATAGAACTTTGAATGTTGTCAAAAGGCATTCCTGAAATTAAAAGCTTCTTCAGGAAGATGTTTTGGAACTATTTTATTCTTGTAAACTGCTGCAGATTCCATTGTGTCCATTTTTGGATCCAACAGTAAAAATACAGTAGTACTTAGGATATAGTGTTTTATGACTAATTCTTCTTGGAAAATGAGAGAATGTATACCCATTTTGCTGTGATTGCTTAACTTGAAGTCAACTTTCAGTTGTTTTATTGTCTAGGGTGGGATATTTCATGTGATACTATCAAGTATGTTTTTTCAAGATGTATGTATTAGTTGTTTTGTTGTGTGTGTGTTTTGTTACAAACCGACTTTCACTGGGACTGCGAAAACAGGCACATAACGAGGATAAAAAAAAAATATATAAAATTGCGAGAATGTCCCAAGGTTCGATAAAAATAAAAAAGGGTGAACTATGGGAAGGGAATTTCTCCAATATAAGACTCACGGTAAATCACAGCAGAATAAGCGACAAACACTCACAAAACCAACACAACACAATTTGAAGATTTAACAACAAAATTTTATTACAACAATAACAACTTATTTAGGGAAGAATAAGAATATATAAAAAAAAAGGCTTTAAGAACAAAAGGGGATGGAACACTATTGTTACTATGTATATATAGAAGTCCGAGACAAATCTTAACTCAAACAGATTTGCATGATAGACACACAGAGGCAAAAGAAATACGAAACTCACTGAGGGTTTAGGACTGGTTAATAATCTTTTTTCTTTCCTTCTTTTTCTCTTTTGTTCTCTTTTTTTCTTTCTTTCCTTTTTCTCGAAGAAGCTTGCCACAAGGAGTTAGTTTTCTGCTGTCCTTTTTCTTAGTCACATTTCGGGTGTAGTGAAACAGAGCCCAGGGATGAATGTGGACGCCTCAAAGTCAAAACCGCTACTGCTATAGTCACTTTTCCAGTCAAAAACCAAAAGGGTCCTTCCTTGACTCTTAGAGTCGAACACGTGGTTGATAAGGTCACCCAAAGTTCATTCCAAGAGTTCAAGGCTAGCTGAGATGGGTAAAAAGTGGAAAGGGGTTGACTTGCAATTCCATTTCTTGTCATCGTCTTTTTTTTTTTTTTTTCTCTTCCTCCTTTAGCCTCGAATTATGCGTGATTAGAAAAGGTTCATTTGGCGCCTCCTTTTCCAATTTTATTCTTCGTCTCGGAATAATATGGGCGAATGAAACACACCTTGTAATGTACATAAAAAATATATCTCTCCTATTTTCTACCCCACGTAACACCTCCTCACCAAAAAAATGAAAAAGGATCGCTTGCGATCGTTTTTCAAAATTCTACGGGGTAGAGTTTGTGAGATCGAAGTTTTTCAAAGTACTTAGTCTTCATGTATCTTACAATGTGTGCACTAAATATCTAGGCTCTTAAGTTATACTGCGTGACAAGGTATCAGCACATACATTGTCAATGCCTCGAATGTGTCGGATGTCTAAATTATATTCTTATAGGATCAGACTCCAATTCAGTAATCTCTTATTCTTACTTTTCATTCGGTGTAAGAAAGTAAGGGGGTTATGGTCAGTATGTACAACGATCGGATAACAAGATGAGGATGCATAAACATCAAAATGACGTAGGCTCAAGACAAGGGCTAAGATAGGGTTTTGTTTTCCCCTTTCGTAATACGATCTGATCACATTAACATGACACAACTGTATTTTTTTTCTTCGGTCTGGGGTTCTTAGTATGTAGTCGAGATCGCTAACCCTCCAAATAATTTCGTAGGGACCATGGAATTGGGCCTTAAGGGGATGACCGGATAAGGGCAACAGTACAAGTACTTTATCACCAGTTTGGAAATTTCTGTGGACAGTATTTCGATCATATCGTCCCTTCATCTCACTTTGGACTGTTTTAAGTCTCTTCTGTGCCAACTCACACGTTTCCTGTAATCGGGTCTGAAAACGGGATACATATTCCAGTAAGGATTCGTTCGCGGGATTTCCTTGCAACCATTTCTCTTTCAGCATGGATAAGGGTCCACGCACAGTGTGTCCAAATATTAGTTCGAATGGACTGAATCCTAGCGACTCTTGTGGCGCATCTCTCGCAGCAAACATGAGGAATGGGATACCTTCATCCCAATCTTTCTGGTGGTTAAGACAGTATGCTCGGATCATGGTTTTCAGTGTAAAATGGAATCGTTCCAAGGCTCCCTGGGATTGGGGATGATATGCACTTGACGTAACCATCTTTATTCCTAAAGAGTTCATGGCTTGTCGGAATACTCTGGAGGTAAAGTTGGAGCCTTGATCAGACTGCACAATGTTAGGCAATCTGACCATGGAAGAGAAATTAGTGAGAGATTTCATAATCTTTCCTGCGGATGTATTCCTCATTAAAATATCATCTCCAATGAAATACTCTGAGGGTACTTTGTTCAGTTCTTCTAATAATGATTTTTCGAAAAGAGGAGCAATTTGGTCATCCTCTCTCTGTTCGACTGCTATGGATTTCTCTGCAACGGGAGCGACATCAATTATTTTCTCGCGTGGGTTAGGGTTTGAAGAAGGGGTCTGTTCGAGCATAGGGTTTAATCCTATCTCATGGCTTAAGCAAGTTTGGGAGAGGTCAATTATTTTATTCTCTTCGCTTTCCATTTTGGTAGTAGAATCTTCAGTCCTCTTCGCCTCTGCTCGGGTTACTCCACATGGTAAAAGTGTTTCAGGATGTTCTCATTCAATTTTCTCCGTTCCCTCCGAGACGCTCAGTTTCTCGACCACTCTTGGATGGGGTACCACTCTCTCTCCAGCCAAGTCATTTCCCAGTAACATCGATATGCCTTGCATAGGCAGACTATCGACCACTCCGACGATTACAGTTCCACATACTATTTCAGAATCGAGGGAGATCTGATGTAGTGGGACACTAACAACATTTCCTCCTACTCCTTGTAAAATCACCCGTTCACCCTTGGCTGTCTCTGATTCGCGCGGCATGTCGTCCCTAACCATTAGAGACTGGGTCGCTCCCGTGTCACGTAAGATTTTTATCTCGACTCTCTTCGTGGCGTTATCAACAGGATGCACATAGCCATTCGATATAAATGGTTTGTATTCTTCTCGGATTCGGCTTTCGGTCCTCTTATTGTTTTCCTTACGCGACGATATAAAACCGTGTGGTTTATTTAGGCTACCGTTCTTATGCTCGGCACTCTTCCTCGCATAACAATTCGCTACCAGGTGTCCTGTCTTCCTACAGTAGTAGCACGTCAAATTCCTTCCTCCTTCCATATGTCGAGGGATAAGAGAATGAGGAGTAGGCCTCTTATTATTCGGGCTGCTCGGTCGATGTAGATACGTCGTCTGATCAAGCCTCGCCCTCGAGCTAGTACTAGTCGTTATTCGGGGCTTTGCGCTCCTTCTATACTCAGATGGGTCCTCTGACTTATTCTAGTTTCGTTGGTGTGTCAGCGTGTATTCATCCGCTAGGGTAGCCATTTCATAACCTGTGTCGACCTGTCTTTCATTGAGGAATGTCTTGACGTTGTCGTGTACGCACCATTTAAATTCCTCTATTAATATGACTTGCCTTAATTTATTGTAGTCTGTTCCGATGCCTTTCGCCATAATCCACCGGTTGAGGTATGTTTCTTTCTGCCTGAAGAACTCGATGTAGGTTTGGTTTTCGCCCATTCTGTAATCTCTGAACCTTTGTCTGTAGGCCTCCGGTACCATTTCATAACTTCTTAAAATTGCCATTTTTACAGTGTTGTAGTTGGCGCTGTCTGTAATTGAAAGGGAAGCATACGTTTCCTGCACTTTGCCTTTTAATACTGTCTGTAGTTAACGTCGGCCACGCTTCGATAGGCCACTCGAGATTCGAAGCGATTTTTTCGAAGTGCTGGAAATATTTGTCCACATCTTCTTCGTTGAACGCGGGTACAAGTCGAATGTGTTTAGTAAGGTCGAAGTTATTTCGTTCATTCTCGTGTCATGTGCGTTCCTCTTCTAGTTCGGGTTTCTTGATTAATCCTCGCTAGTTCAATCTGGGCTTCTATTTTGAGCTTCTCTAATTCAGTTTGTGCTTTCGAGAGTTCGGGCAAGTCTGACGCAAGGTCAGAGAACACTTTTGTCGAAAATGTCATTATCGACCATGAACCCTACCTCTAAAATATGGTCTTTTTTCATCTTTATCAGATCACCGAATGTGGGAGATTTTAGGAAGGGATCTATCACTGACATTTTGACTTCTCTGTCTTATGCAGTTTTATGAGTGCACCGCTCCCTACTGTGAGGTCTTATAGAAAGGAGAAATATCCTCGGACTGAGCCCCCAATTCTGTTACGAACCGACTTTCACTGGGACTGCGAAAACAGGCACGTAATGAGAATAAAAAAAAAATATATAAAATTGCGAGAATGTCCCAAGGTTCGATAAAAAAAAAAAAAAAAAAAAAAAGGGTGAACTATGGGAAGGGAATTTCTCCAATATAAGACTCACGGTAAATCACAGCAGAATAAGCGACAAACACTCACAAAACCAACAACACAATTTGAAGATTTAACAACAAAATTTTATTACAACAATAACAACTTATTTAGGGAAGAATAAGAATATATAAAAAAAAGGCTTTAAGAACAAAAGGGGATGGAACACTATTGTTACTATGTATATATAGAAGTCCGAGACAAATCTTAACTCAAACAGATTTGCATGATAGACACACAGAGGCAAAAGAAATACGAAACTCACTGAGGGTTTAGAACTGGTTAATAATCTTTTTTTTTTCTTTCGTTCTTTTTCTCTTTTGTTCTTTTTTTCTTTCTTTCCTTTTTCTCGAAGAAGCTTGCCACAAGGAGTTAGTTTTCTGCTGTCCTTTTTCTTAGTCACATTTCAGGTGTAGTGAAACAGAGCCCAGGGATGAATGTGGACGCCTCAAAGTCAAAACCACTACTGCTATAGTCACTTTTCCAGTCAAAAACCAAAAGGGTCCTTCTTTGACTCTTAGAGTCGAACACGTGGTTGATAAGGTCACCCAAAGTTCATGGCTAGCTGAGATGGGTAAAAAGTGGAAAGGGGTTGACTTGCAATTCCATTTCTTCCTCCTTTAGCCTCGAATCACGTGTGATTAGAAAAGGTTCATTTGGCGCCTCCTTTTCCAATTTTATTCTTCGTCTCGGAATAATACGGGCGAATGAAACACACCTTGTAATGTACATAAAAAATATATCTCTATTTTCTACCCCACGTAACAATATATATATATATATATATATATTATATATATATAAAAAGGAAAAATAAATAGAAATAAATCTTATATATAAATACATCCTTTGATGTAAAAAAAATTTTTTTTTTTTTTTAAATTTAAAATCACTCATTTTTTTGTAATAATATTTATTTCAGCAGACCCTATATTTTTTGAAGTGTTAAATTTGCATCTTCAAACATAGAATATATATATTATACACACACTTTGAGATTTGTATCTTCAGACAAAGAAGATATATATATATATATATATATATATATATATATAAAAAATCTCCTTTGAGATTCCACTCACCCAATTGACTCTACCAAGTCAAAACTTATTCAGGCAATTAAAGTTATTCTTTGTCTCCCAATCAAAAATCACAATGAAACGTCTCTTCAAATATAATTTTTTCTGTGGATAAATAAATGGCGACCTTAGTCAAGGATGACCTGAAGGCTTGCTTTTTATTATCAACTACACCAATCCAACATTCCCTGGATTGCTCCACTTTACCCTTGATCCCCACCTTATAGTGCTGAGTGCTAAGCAAGGCAGCATCAAGTATCATTTTTTGAGTCTTTGATGTGATTTGACCTGAGATTGAACCCCAGTCTCCTGGACCATCGGTGAACACTCTACTCAATAGGCCAATGGCCTGGTAATATATATCTTTTGTAAAAATCAACAAACTGCCTCAGATTTGATCTAGCAGATCGGATGTCTTCCGGTATGACTAGGAACTATTGCTTTCTGCTACTTATTGTCCTGCGTACAAACAAGAATGTCCAGACTTGTAAAAGTATTGACTATCATTAACTGAAAATGGAGTCAAGATAGTAAAATTATTCTGGGGCGAGTAAATTTTCCCTCACTCTTGACCACTAGTTGAATTTCTTTTTTAAATCTCAAAGGCTATATATATTTGTGTATAATTATATAGGCAATATAACACAGAAATTAAGATCACATATTGCAAGTAATAGCTTCACAATTTCATGATCATCATCATTTCTGCATAACTTTAAAAGTAGACAGATGAGATGAAATGCTGGCATACATGAAAATATCAATTTTACTGACACCTGAAAACAGATTACTATTATGCTAGTTACTATAGAAGAAATTTAAAATATTCTAAGCTTTTTAGTATTGAAATTTTTTTCAAAAAGGCTATTGTTCTATAGTTTTCAGATCTTCTGTAATTAAATCCAATTCCATTTTATATTCCACACTTTTCATATACCACTCTCTCATAACATTTGTAATTCTTCAGAATGTAGTATTGCCTGATGATCACAAAAGTATGAATTGCAATATGTGATTCTAATTTATGTTAAACCTCCTATATATGTTCTACCTGTGTGTGGGAGTTTATATATATATATATATATATATATATATATATATATAATACACACAGATATAGAATTATAAACATGATTTAGTCTGAGCTCATAGACAAGCATGTAGAAATTAACCAAGTCTTCCACACCTAATACTATGTTGCTTTTTAACTGCCTATCTACTAATTAAAGTTGTATAAATTCTAACATACCAGTTAAGCTTTGGTAGTTATGTTACCTCCCTCCTTCAGTTTGTATTCTGGCATTATTTTCACTTTTGCCATGTATCAGCAACAACCAGAATAGGTGTGGGTTTTTTTTATTCATATAAAAGAATATACAGTTTTCTCATGAAAATTATTGCAGGATAAAATAAAAAAGTAAAACTAATAGATTTTTTTTAAATCCTCTAATAGATGCTGAAAGTTCAAGTAACTTCAGATATATGAAAAGAAATATAAGTGGCCATAAAAATGCCAATAGGAAAATAATAAGCATCCAAATGTTTTGGGTTAGATTTGGCAAATATATTATTCCATTTAGCAAACTTAGAACAATTCTTTGGCTTTGTTTCTAAGTAGACAGAAAATATCAACTGGAAAGTTTCCAGGAGTTTTTCAATCAGACAGGAATGAAACTAAAGACTTGTAATAAGAGGCTTAATAAAGAGTAAGAGAAAAATAACTTTGATTAATGAAGATAAAATTTTTTTAAAAATAAGTCATAAAAAGTCACTTGCTACTACTCTTTGTAACTTGTAGTTCATTTTCAATAAAGAATCTGATCAAGTTCTTTTGAAGACATACAAACGTGATCTAATTAAAAGAACCCCCCCCCTTACACAATCTATATTTCCAGACATACTAGGCATTTCTAAATCTGCAATCCTCATTAATCAAATATCATCAAGAATAGTTAGTTTGGCACAAAGCCAGAACTATGGGATACCCAGTGAGAATCAAATTTACTAATGCCCTGCAAGACTACCTTGATAATCATTACACTATACAAGTTGCCTGGTATGTGTACTGGTGCATGTGTGTATATATATATATATATATATATATATATATATATATATATATATATATATATACACACACACACACATACACACACAATAACATAGAAATTAAGATCAACATATATGACAATTCTTTCAGGAATGGGCAATTCATATTATTTCCCAAACTATTGTGTCCTCCATATTTGTAAGATTGTGAAACAATACTGACAAACGGCAGGTTTTTGTTGTTGGCCTGGCTGTTCGTCTTGTGGTGTGGATCCCATTTGTTAACTCTCACACCTGGCCATGTGGGCATTTCACAAGTTGTACAAAAATCTTCAAGAAATAACAAACAGAGGATGGAAGGAAAGACACTAACACGGATTTAGAACTGCAAAATTCAGGAGGTGAAATCTAGCACTTTTAAGCATTCTAGTATGTATTTATGTTAATAGCCATCATGAGAACTCTGCAAAAGTCCTACACAGCTACCAAAAATGCTGACTCATGTGGCCATCATATTCATTGCTCTGTGTCTTTGACCTCACTCCCGACTTCTGCTATATCTGACCATCCACTTCAGATTGACTGCTTTTCTGGTCAGGACCAACTGCTTTGGGGTCTCACCCCTAACTGACTCTTCATCTTTCTCTTCCGGTCTTGCAGGTTTTCACAGGCATAGCTTTTAGTGTGGTCCTTGCACTAAAGTAGACAAAGAGAGGTCTTCTGGACACTGTGGTGCCGCTTCAAAGATGTTGGAGATAAGATCCTCTCCTTGGCCACCTATATATATATATATATATATATATATATATATATATATATATATATATATACACACACACACACACACACACAAATTAATGCTCATTATCGTACTACAAAATTAAATGAAATGATTAATTATAATCTGACACTGTGCAGTGCCAAGTCAAAATTAAAACTATCTTATTTTACATGCTAAAAGATTTGATAAATACAAGTATGAACCCTTTTGCAAGTAGATCAACATTTTTGTCACTAACATTCTTCTTGTTTTTGCAGTAGCTCAATGTAATGTACAGTCCTGTCAGCTGCTCATTAACCAATTCAATGTTAATGTATAAAAACATTGCTAGGATATCCACTGAGATACAACACTGATGGAGGATTGTGTTCGGTTTTTTTGTTTAATGGCATATCAACTTTCATGGTTTATTTAATAGCAAAGCCAGAGGAACAGCAGTGATAATAATTAAACCATAGCTGGGTGGGAATGTGTAAAGATTGTTTTACAAAATATCATGATTAAAAGTGTTTTATTATTTTTGAGCTATTGTACTATAACACAATTGCTAATTAAATTATCATGTTTTGTTAGTTTTTTTTATAAACATGATTTGTTTGAAGATAGACTCGAATAAAAAATTTATTTAAAAAAAAAAAAAAAAAAAAAAAAAAAAAAAAAGGTTGGCAACCACAGTCCAGGGTGACCTGAAGGCTCCCTTTTCAATAGCTACTACACCAAGGTGTAGGGGAAGGGCACTACTCCTTTACCTGTATTGCACCACTTTACCCTTGATCCATTCCTTATAATGCTGAGTGTTAAGCAAGGAGATATCAAGTACCATTTTTGAGTTTTTTGTATGACTCGACCAGGGATTGAACCCCGGCCTCCCAGGCCACTAACCACTAGGCCAATGGACCAGTAAACATAGACATAGACTCTACTTTGCAAATTTTCAGGAAAAATTATCAGTGAAAGTGTTAACGCATTGCTCTGCTGGGAGGGGAGGCTCAGAATATGCTGAATGTATCCCTTGCAGAAGAATAAGAACCCCCTCCCACCAAAAAGGAACGGAAGGTTTCCTGGGCATGACATTAAATTGTATCAATTCTGGAAAGTGTGGAGTTATCTCTTCATTACCATTACTCGCAGGTCCACTCTGACCCAGAGTGGAAGATTCTCATCTATGGATCAAATAGAACTATTTAAACATTTACTATACTTGAAATCATAACTGTGTGCAAAGAAATTACTATGAAGTGAGAATACTTGAAACTATAAAATGTGAGCAACTTATTTGTATTCAGAATATATTTGTTTACAAGTGACTTGTCATTAGTTACTCAAAACCCTTAAAAAATAGACTCCAGCATTAAATAACCAAACAAGGTTTGACATGTGAAACTAACAAAAAAAAAAAAAAAAAAAAATTAACAATATTCATCCTGAAGTCAATCTTGAAAGAAAGTGGACAGTCAAAGGATTTACAGAATGATGTCTGAATGGAATATCAGCACCAAATTGATTAGGCTAGAATTGACTTTCAAATAGAAAGTGCTAATATTGTGACCTACCAAGAGACAGGGTAAAAAGGGAAGCAAAAATTTGCTAAGTATTTTACTGCAGAGAAAACAAGGAACTTTGATTAAATGAAAAATATCAAATTTGAATATGAAATTCAAACAAATGAAAAAAGTTTTTCTGATAAAAGTGTCTTCATGAGTTGCAATCCAAAATGATATTAAATTTGTGTATCAAATCTAAGAAATAAATACATATTCAATATATCCTTATTGGATAGACAAATTTACAGTATTGAACAAAAGATAAAAAAATAAACATCTTTTTATTATTATTGCCACAAACTTAAATGAAACTTTAATGACTTAGACACAAATTTCTAGAAAGAAAATTCTATTAGAAAAAAGAAAATTAAAAAAAAAAAAAAAAAGCAGGGGGATTTTTAGAATTTTCTTTTCCTTGATTTGATGTCCTAATTTTGGATTATTCCTTTGCAAATGACTAGTAAGTAGTTGTCAGAGTTTGAAAAGGTCAAACTGTGGCATACAATGATTGTGTACAGTCATTTTGCAATATTGCAAAGAAATTGAATAGCTAAAATTCATCAATTAAGGTTTTCCTCAAAAATTATCTTAGTCAATCACTTATTGAAAGCATAAAATGTTGTCAGGCAGTAATTGTTATTAATGGATAGCCTACCAAATATTAAATGGTTATAAATTATACCAACTTGTAATAAACTACATCAATTGTCTTAAATTATTTGTCAGTTGTTTAGAGTTTTTTGTTCAATACTGGACATCTTTGAACCTATCAAAATGTATAGTGAAACTGATTTAAAAAAAAAAAAAAGATTTTAATATGCAACAGTGAAATTTTCCTTATAAATTAACAAATCCTGATAAATCAATTTTTTCATTTCTCTAAGTGCTTTACCTGAACAGTATCAGCATACTATCTGATCAATTTTTTTTTTTTAAAGAACACTTCTTTTTGAACACTATTCAATGAAGCTATAAATAAAAGCCAGAAAAAAAAAACTTGAAATACTAAAAAAATAAATAAATAAATAAATCTGGGAATAATTCATACACACACACACACACACACACACACACACACTTTTTTAAAATATACAAAATAACATTCGTTAGTATAGCAGTCAGCACATTGAACCAGGCAAACAAATCCAAACAATTTTGTAATATCTTAAAACCCCTGAGTTAGTGTCAATATATCTCAGCTTCTGAGACATCTGACAAAACTCTAACAATCATCCAATGAAAGCTTTGCTAGAACTAGTGCCAATGTATTTTGGCATTAGGTGTATGAATAACAGTGAATGGTATTTTGGACAAGTCACAGAGTATAATCATCTAGCTAGGCAATTGCATCACCTTCATAAAACCAAAGCGTAGGTGGCAGCTTTTAGTTACCAGAAATAGTCAATAATAACACTGATCACAGCTTTAGACTGATGATGATTGCCAAATTAACAATGCTGTATGTTCATTTATATGCAACACATAGGTGTACAAATTACATGTAGAAGAGGTTATACAATGAGAATTTTTAATTGAAAATTTAAAAAGTATCATGTTGCTATTAAATATTCATGGCTTATTAGTAGCCTCACAAATCCAAGGTATAAAGTAAACTGAACACTGATAAGCATTCAAACTAGTAGGATATTTCTACCATAAACATTTCTCTTTGCAAGCTACAATAGGAATGTTTTAAGCCATATGACATTTAACTGTTCTCCCTAAATTCATTAAATGTTTATTATTTAAAAAAAAAAAAAAAAAAGATAACTGATCTACTGTATATATTTGTGAATCATACAACTTTATGTGAGAGCTTTTGCTACAGAAAATTATAGGCATACCAGTTGGCCTAGGCCAACTATTTACACAAATTTCTATCTCAAGTAAAGTGTGACCATCTATTAGGCTAAAATTTAGTTCTCAGAAAGTTATATGATATGCAAGAGTATATATGAAATTAAAACAATAGAAATAATATAAATTCATTTAAATGTATTGCAATCCATCAACTTTAGTACAATCTAGTTCATTTCCTCTTATTACAAATATAGTACTCAAAAACATTTATACACAGTATATTATTTATATCAGGTCTCAACCTGACAGACATTTTTATCAACACAATAGGAAATGATTGAAAGTAGCATTTAATACTCTGATGTAGAATTATCAGAGAATGGATGTTACCACATTCATAATTCTTTCTTTGCGTTCATTGATACTCTGAACTATTGTGTTGTACAATAGAGAGTCACACTATACTCAAGAGATACAAACTTTGTGTAAATGGTTGGCCAAGGCTAGGCCAAGTGGTATGCCTACAACTCCAGCAGCAAAATCTTACAGAAAGTTGTATGATACACAAGTATAAATAAATAAACTCATTTTATATTAAAATGATAAACATTTAATAAATTTAGGGAGAAGAGTTAAATAATGTCTCTATTGTAGCTTGAAAATTTTTATCACTTCTGTTGAATAAATTGAGAAATGTTTGGTTATGGTTGAAATATCTAAATATTTTTTATTATGTTGATAAAGATTTTGTTTAGTTTTTTTTCCATTTAGGTGCTAACATAATTTTGACAAACCCTGTGCATTAAAGAGCTATTCAGATATTTTTGTAATCTGATTAAGTGAACATTTCTTTAATCACATTTTGAGAAGAGTAACATTTCTGAAATTTTAATTCTACTTAAAAATAAAATAAAAAAATTAAAACATTTTTAAAAGTAAAAAAAATCTCTTAAGAGATTTCTTACACTGTTACTGTTATTAAAAAGAACTTTTAGTGAAATTAATCATTGCACAAGAACAAAAAAAATTCAATTTAATGAAAAATGAGAAAATAAACCTTGATGAAGGGATATAACCAGATATATAAACAAATCTTTTGTAATGTTAGTACATGAATTGCTTAAATGTTTAATAAGTAAAGTTGGCATTCTTAGTCAAGGGTGACCTGAAGGCTCCCTTTTCATTAGCTACTAGACCAAGGTGTAGGGGAGGGTGTTACCACATTCCTTGGAATGCTCCACTTTACCCTTGATATGTACCTTATAATGCTGAGTGTTAAGCAAGGCCACACCAAGTACCATTTTTTGAGTCTTTGGTATGACTCGACCTGGGATGGAATCTTGGTCTACCAGACCATTCGCAAACACTCTACTCATTAGGCCAATGGCCCAGTTACTTACAAATAAGGGATCAATATATAGTTTTAAAAAATGTTAACATTTCTATGGAAATTCCTTTACAATATGATTTTAGTTTCAACATTCCTGTCAACACATTATTGGAATCTTCCCCAGGTAGTGTCTGTAACCTCAGTTCTGCTTTTATAATAAAGAGACTCCCATAGAAATATCAACATTTTTTTTAAATAACCCTGTACATTGAAACCTTAAAAGCAGTAACTATACTACCAAGACATAAATAATATATCATTAAATTGGTTGAAAAGAAGTCTACAAGAATTTGAACAATTGAATTAAAAATAGCATACCAAATTATATTAGGTTTCAATAAAAAGATCAAATAAAATGAGCAAAAAAATTCTTTAGGTTTAACTGCTGACACAACATTGGAAATCTTGCATCAGAAATGGTTATAAATATCCACTTCATTCAACAGATTCATTTTGTAATAAGACAATTATATATCTTACTTGCAGAAGAGAGTAGCACAGCAGCTGCATTCTTTAACTTTTTGCTTGTGCGACGTGCTTCATTTTGTTGTAAAATCTTCTGTCGTCTAACAAAAAAAAAAAAAAGAAAAAAAAGTAAAAGGAGAAACTCTTTTAAAAATTAAAAACAAATGTGAGAAAAACAAGACAAGGTATTCATTTATATAAAAATATGATGAAGCTAGAATACTAATATTTTTAAAAATGTTTTTATTAAGAAAAATATTTTACAGGTTTTACTCCCAGAAAGTATGATAAAAGAAAATATGGTTAAAAAGTATTTAAACATAAAATAAATGTTGCAGCACATTATGCTTACTATGAATTCAAGAAAATGTTCAAATGATATGCAAATTAATCACCTATAAATTCATTGCAGATAAATTATTTGTGGCTAAATTCAGAATTTAATCATTGCTTTTTAAGAATTTAATAAAAAGAGATAACAGATTAGGGTTAGAGAAACCCTATATTATAAGAGCAATTAATCAGATTATAATGAATTTTCAAAATGTATTGATAAGACATTTTTTTTTAAATTAGACAATAGTAGCACTGCCACTTCCCTTTAATTCTAAATAACAAAATTATTAAATCAAATTGATTTTATTTCACAAAAATTAACAAGATTAGCAACAGTGGGAAATGAAATACTTTGCTCTCAGCTGTATATCAAAGATTCTGACTTCATTTGCAATGGATGTCAATTTCTTTTAAAGGTAGATCTAACAATTTAAAGGAGAAATTTTTAACTCCAAGGCCTTTTCATTTGTTACCAAGTTAATAGTGCTAGTTAAAATTTTCAAGAACTGGTTTGAATCAAGTCATCATCAAAACGTGCCAGCAGTACAGATTCCTTTGACTTTCTTTTGTAATCCATCCCAAACGGTCATAACTCTTGATAAGACATCTAAACAGCATACAGTGTCTGTACAAACCTGATGATTGTAAGTTTTTACTGATTGGTCAACATTGGTATGTCCATATGTAGAATTTCGTAGGAGAACAGAGTTTACAAGTTTGTTCATATTTCTCTAGTAGTGTTCAGTATGTCTTACTTGGATGATTTGTACAACTGCTGTTATATAGGGTGCTACTTCCAAGACTTGTCCAAAATTGCACAACATCCTTGTAGCTTTTACTCTAAATGTTTCATTTAAGTCCAACTGGTACAACCATACAGTAGTACTGACACAGCTAAAGCTTAGAAGAATTCCTGTTTTATAATAAAAGAAATCAGATTTCCATATGGTCTGTCAATAGCTACCCATGCTTTACCTGTGCATATGCAGAAATCACTTGTTTTTTTCAAAATCCAAAAAAGTATCATGGAAACCTCAAAAGGTATATTGTCAAGCAACAAGACCACATCATGATTGGATCACCATTCATTACCGTAGTTTTTAACTGCCCAAATTATTTCTCTGATCCAGCACCATCTGACACTCATCCCTTATTTGATATAAAGATGTACTTTGAGTAAAGTATGTAGATGATTTGCATTTTTATTCATAAAGAATTTAAAAAACAAAAAAGGAAGCCCTTTTTAAGGACACAAGAACTACAAAAATTCTGGAAACCTAACTATCAAAATGGACCATAATAAGAAAAATAAATACTACATCTGTTTGCATTAAAGCTATGAACATTTTAAGTAAATCTGAATGCATCAAATAAAAATTCTTTTAAATACTTTTTTTTTTAAACCATAAAATATTTAATTCATGAAGACAGAAAAGACTAACTATAGGGTCTTAATTTTCTCACTAAAAAAAAAATAAAATAAAAATAAAAATAAAATAAAAGAATAAAAAATAAACAAAATATTTTCTTTTAAGAACTTGGCTTTATATCGTTCAAGAAGCATAGTGAAGCTGTCATTATGATTAATAGATATGAACAGATTGATTAGATATCAAAGTCTAAAATATCAGATAACTCTTTTGGTACAGTATATTTGGCAACTAATTTTATGGCTGGAATGCACTATTGACCACTAAAAAAAAAAAAAAATGGAGTCTCACAATTACAATACACCGTCAAGAGAGGGAGGTATATCATAAGTGTGTTTATAAGAGAATTTTTTCTTATTCACTAATACTTCTAAAAGTGACTATTACTTACATTTTAGAAATGATTTTTCAATTTTAGAGTCAAGGTATATCAAATAAGGGGTACTTTCAAGACGTATATCACACAAGATCTAAAATTTTTGGGTAATGTGGACTAAAGTTGCATTTCGCTCTCACACATTAAATGTATTTGGGCAGCTCAAGATACTCTCTGCACCTAGTTGTAATAAAACAAAGATTTTGTAAACAAGGCATACCTTCGATCATTTGCCGTTGTTTTTGCAGGTTTTGGTGGAGGTTTATTTTGCCATTCTCCACTCTTTAACAGAGCTTCAAAATGGACTGGTAATGGAATTTCTGCAAATACAATTAGAAAAAATAAGTACTGCATCCCAAAAATTTTCATGAACACTTATCTTATAGTGACAGATTCAAGACTGTTACATTTCCTGAAAGAAAAAGAAAAAAGTGCTTCATTTATGTCTATTTTTCTAACTAATTAAATCTAGTAACCCAAGTTAAAATAGTGAATAGGTTGGCAATTGATGTTTGAAGTATATATGGGGATAAATTGATGTGTGAAGTATATGGTGATAAATAAAAGAACTTGATTTATTAATTGAGCCATAAAGCTCATTTGATGATCCAGATATTTTTGTTCCGTAGAGAAATTTTTTTTAATTTTTTTTTCTGCAATGAGGAGACACACACAATAAATCAAGAAAGTTTGGCAGATTTTAAAACTAACCGGATAATGTCTACAATTAATGAGATTAGGAAAATGTTTTTTTTCAGATAGTGTTTGTATCCACACTAAAAGCATCAGATATAAGTTGTTTATCATGAAGACTAGTGACTACTACAATCAGGGATTTATTTAAGAAGCTTTTGTTCCTCACACTTGTGAGTGAACATCTAAAGTAGCCTACTGTAAAAGCTTTATGTAGCCAAGTCATCAGCAATGTAGTCTTAAGTATTTCTGCCTGTCATATTTGATGAGAGGAGATACAATCAAATTTAGACCTTTATTATCTATATCAATTTATATATATATAAGAGAGAGAGAGAGAGAGAAAATAGAGTACTTTAACTATATTACTAAACATAAGATTTATAGTATCTTCTCTAATGTCTATAAACCTTTTTTTGAGACTGAAAGTAACCCGCGATTGAATTTGCATTAGAAAAGGTGTTATGCACACATCTAGAATATACTTATTGCAATAGAGAAAAAACAAAGAACCCCCTTCATTTTATTAAAAAAAACAAAACAATCTAGTGCTTTATTAAAGTTCATGAATGAGATAAAACTGCCAAGCAGTGGTTTTTAAAGAGATGTGGTTGGAGTAAGATACAAAATGTTCTAAACTGAAAATCAAAGATTAAATCCTCTAACATCAGTTTGACTGCCTCAGAACTTTATTTTGTTTACAATTAGAGTAAAAGTAATGTAACTACTTATTGAATATTTTTCAATTTCAAATAAATAGAAAAAATTAATGTGTTATTAATTTTATTATCCATTATATAAAATGATTACATAAAATCAATTAAACTAGGTAGGTGGAATTTCTCACATAATCCATACAAATGCATCAAAACTTTTATCCACTAATAATTATGTTAGTAACACAAATACTAAAAGCACATATAGGAAATCTGCAGATATCCAAATTTCAGTAATACTTTCAGTATGTAAACAGATGAATATATTAGATACAAAAATTCCTAGTGTTATCTTTTGCACAATGTTAGGGAAATCTTTAAAACATTTCAAGTCTACTCAGCTTCTGATTGCTTATGCAGTCAGCCAACTGTATTGCATCATTTACAAACCTTAAAAAATAATTCATAAGCTAGGAAAACAATTTACACAAAAATCATAGAAAGGAACATCAGTCAAAAAGAAAAAAAAAATTTTTGAACAAGATATTCACTGGCAATGAAAACTGGATTTATAACAAGAAACCTGGAAAACCGTACCTACCAAAATCCTTTGTTCAGTGGGATTCAAATCGGTTTTGGGGTTTGTTTTTTTTTTTTAAATTACAAATTGCTGGAACCAGAACAAAAAATTGATTTATCTGTAAATTAGTTGCTTGGGAGGCAGGGGAAAGTGATATATGAAAGAAAGTGGAGTAAGCTTAAAAAGACAGAGTATCTCTTTACTTGACTTTCTTTTGAAGTTTTGGAGGAGGGGCACAGAAAACTCCTTAAGTTGGATTATATTATTCAAGGTTTGCTATATTTTTTAATTAACCTCTCCCAAGACCAAATTTGCTGTCATTGTGGCAAGAGACTATTTTTGCTATTTACACAAGCCATTTCAACCATAGATATACAATATTATATACTTGGTGTAACTTATTGTCGTGGGAAATGGAATTGGCTACCCTAGTTCAAATCCTGGATGAAGCTGTTTGTGTTTCACTTTGCATTAATGCCCTCAGGAAAAGCATTAATCTGTTTTCCCTCCAGCTATGGGTGAATAGGGCAAATTGGATTCTTTAACCTTGGAAAGGCAACCAGTCTCCAAAAAGACAAACTCTACTTAAAAATGGACCTTGTGTTACATCCTACTTATAGCAGAGTGAACAAGTAAAAAAAAAAAAAAAATATACACACAATATTAAGATTTATTTGAACAGCAAAAGCACAAAGCCATTTTGTGATGGTTACAAGTGGCTAAAAATGCAAATGGTTCCATATATTGCAAATATTTTATGGGAACTTTTAGAAATGAGCATAGAAAACCAACTAGATGTGAAAATAATTAAGACAAGATTAAAGAAAGTATTTACTAAAGGGGATTTTATGAGAAGGATGAGACCAACCAGTCTGCATAGAAAAACCAGAAATTGGTAGAATTGATACAATTTGTATGAGAAAGGTCGAAAAGGATAAGTTAGTATTAGACTTCCTGAATTACATCTAAGTAGTGCTGCCTAATATCAAAACCAAAGTAATGGGAGACTTAGAGACAAATATTAATGCTAACCCTAAATAAGACTCATAACCATGGGGTGGTGGCCACTATGAGACATGGTGAAGAATGGTAATGAGTTGCAAGTAGTTGGAGCTTAAAAGGGAGCAAGAATACGCAGGGAGAGGTGTTTTTTGGTATCAGGTGCCAACCACAGTAGGGAATGCAGAGAACTGAAAACTGAGTTGACCTGCTACCAACCAGTGCAACCAAGAAGTTCTTATAACAAGCTTCTGGAACCAGTGAAATGGAGAAAAAGGGAATGAGGTGGGAGAAGTCCAGGTAATTAATACTGGAAAAGGTTGTCAAGTGATATGAAACACTAATGGAAAGAGGTGTACCTTTTGATAGTTGGTTGTAAACCTGAGCTAGTGTCTATATGAATGGAGATCAGGGAAGAAGTTCTGAACAAGGTGTTTTTAGAAAGAGATCTGCTGGAAAAAGTGCTTATGAAGGTCTGGATCAAATCACCAAGCACTCATATGTCAATGAAATGTGGGGGACAGTGATTGATGTGTGAGCACCAAATAATGTCAGGCGACAGAAAGTCTTAACATACACAAGACATGACAGGATGTGAATTCCAGAACATCTGATGGAAAAAGAGAAGAAAAGATTCAAGTGAAAAAGAGAGTGATGCCCACTATGTTAACCACATTATTATGTAATGGCATGAAGTCTGGTAGGAATATATAAATAGTTGTACATAGAACAAAAGTTTTGAGCAGTTGTTGCCTAATTATTATATAAAAGTAAATCTTAAGATCAGGAGAGCATGGAATAGGATAAGCGATGCATGATAGGAGGAATGAGAGGGAATATAAGCTTAAAATGAACAGCAGGGTCTCTTTCCTTCTCACTTTTTCTTGAGTCTTAGGAGTTGGAGCAAGTTTTTTTCTTCATCATTCTTCCTCATACACAGGGATCTTACAAGAATCAATGCCATCATTTTTTCAAAATACCAGGTGCACTCGTGTTGTGGATGAAATGCCTATTTTCATCAATTATACCACTATCTAAATGATACATTAAAAAATGACTTGGCAATAATGCCAAAAATCATAGTGAGGAGATGTTTGGCTTTTTTTAACATACAGTCGATTCATCTGGAATTTGTCATAGAAAGTGGACATGGCAGACAGAGTTCAAATCTAGAGCAAGGCCCTTTAACTTTGGTATGGTAACCGATCTAGAAGGAAAATTCTCAATTCAAACTAATTGTAGACTTAGAGAGGGATGGGCTCCACCAGGTTATTCTTGCCTGAGACATGAGTAGTACCCGCCACCACTAAAACAGGTTATGGAATAAGTCTATTCTTCAGACCTGTCAACTTTAAATTATCACCATGTTTTGCTTCATGCAACACATTTTGTTAGCTTAATATTTCAAACAAAATTTCAAAGTTCATTGCAACAAATTCAGAATGTATCATTCATGAACTTAAAAAGAGGCATAAAATCATAGAAAACCAGGGAAACACTTTGGTGATTGATATAAATACATTGTGTCAATATTCAATGTTGGTAACTTTTGTAGCAACTACATTAGCAAAACAGAAAATAATTTATTATCTACCTCTGCTCTGCAAAAAAATTTATATAAAATATTAACTTTAAAGGAATGTTTAAGAGAATACAAAAAGGTATATTTTACACCCAATTATGCTATCATAAAATTAGCATGTTAACCAATCAAAGCAATCTTTGAAGGATTTTCACAGAGATAAGTGAAAATCCAGGGCTGCAAAGTTGGAGTTTGATTTGAAAATAATTTTTGGGTTGTCAAGTCAGTGATAGTGTAATTGACTGACATAAAAACATGTCAACAAAGTCAGCTTTACAATAATGGAGAGGAAAAACTGTCAGTATATTATAGATGATAATTGTAAAAAACAAACAAAGAACAGGATGCTAAGATTTGTAATTTTAACAGTTCTGATTTAAAAAAAAAAAAAATCCATTTAATTTAAAAAGACACCTGAATGTTTTATCCTGAAGCATAAATAGCTGTGGGTGCTCATGGTATAACTGTTCTTGTGACAGGAAGTGGACTCAGCTCAAATCCTGAGTAAAGCTATTTGCATTTCACATGATATTAATACAACAGGGAAAGGTATGAATCTAACTATTCTCCTTCTAGCTATGGGTGAATAGTAGAGCAGACCGGGTTCTTTAACACTGAAATGGCAACCAGTCTAGGAGAAGAAAAAAATGAATTTAAACCTGTTGTAGATCTGAAGAGGGATGTAATCTGCCAGGCCATTCTTGCCCAAAATATGCTACACAAAGTGGCTCAACCCAAACCAGGTTATCAGATCAGTGATGATTTGTAGCCATGAATGAAAAGGTGGCAATAAAAGCATTCAATTTGATTCAGAGGTTTTGCATGTTGCATACTTTCAATCACTAAAAATAATTAGAATATTATTTACTTCCTATATTGATATATAAAGAAGTCAGAGGTATGGCCAGATTTACCATTGACAGAGGGCTCACAGGTATCTGGGGACCCACTGAAACTAATGTCATGTAGTGTGCTAGATAACCTTATTTTAAGTGTACACTGAGTATTTCATTATATAATATATATTCAAAACCAGAAGGGCCCAAGTACAAGTATACAGCCCAGAGTATGTAAAATAAGTATAGACACTTTCCATAAAATGAAATCAAAGTTAATGTTTTTATGTACAAATCCTACAGACTTATGAAAATATC
This sequence comes from Sepioteuthis lessoniana, assembly GCA_963585895.1. Taxonomy (NCBI): domain Eukaryota; kingdom Metazoa; phylum Mollusca; class Cephalopoda; order Myopsida; family Loliginidae; genus Sepioteuthis; species Sepioteuthis lessoniana. The sequence continues at coordinate 91,786 of CAUZXS010006330.1, forward strand.
TATAGTAACACTTAAAAGAGGAATTTGATTAAGCACCAAATTTTGAAAAAAAAATTTTTACCTAAAATCTGTTTTTTTTTTAAGCAAGTTTCAACACTCAATCTTAATTAAAAATCAAGGCAAAAAAAAGGATAATCAATTGCCAGCAAATCATGCAAGAATTACAACTAAAATCAAGAAAAGGATTGTTGGTTAAGAATTAATGTAAGCATTACTGACAAAATAAAATTGTGTGTGATGTTTCATTAGCTCTCACAACATTTATCTCAAATAAACTCCAAATTTATCATTTGGTACAATATCTAAATTGAATTTACTCTTTAAAACTATACAGCACATTGGATGTATACATTTAATTGTAGAGTTCTTTAATTTTAGTCTAACAGAAGAATGACTACATGAAAAGTAACCAACCTTCTCAAGTTATCTAAAGGCATATAGATGTTTACTTACAAAGATTCTTAAATAATTAAACATGATCCAAAATGGTAAAATAACACTACTAAAGTTCAGTTAACCAGAAAATAAAGATTAATCTCATAGTCTAAAATTTGGAATTTATAAGTTTTTACAAGGTCAAGTAATGAGGAAAAATCTAAATCATAGACTGATTCAATAAGATTAGGTTGTACCATATCAAGTAACAATCAGAAATAGCATAAAATCAGCATGCCAAATTTCCCAAGATTAGGAAGAAAACAATGATCATTTCTCCTTAAAACAGTCACCCAAATCTAACCTCACATGGAAGCTTTGATAGAGTGATATACAATCAGAGGCACTTGTGGCATAACAATCATCATCATAGGAAGTGAACTCAGCAACCAGAGTTCAAAACCTGAAAGAGACTGTTTGCATTTCACATGGCATTAATACCATTAGAAAACGTATAAATCCAACTACTTTCCCTCTAGCTATAGATAAATAGTAGGACAGACTTTTTTTTAAACATTGATAAAGCAACTGGTCTAGGAGAAGGAAAGCTAAATTTAAACCAGCCATCGATCTGGAGAGGGATGGGTTCTGCCAGGCTATTCCTGCCCAAGACACACTACACAAGTAGTGGCTCCAATAACCGAATCAGGTTATCGAATCAATGATGATGATTAGTGGCCGTGAATGAAAAAGTAATAAAATCATTTAATCTGTTTTGGGAGTTTTGCATGTTGCATGCTTTCTATCACTATGAAAAATAAATGAGAATATTTATCTAATTCCTATATTGATATATAAATGAGCCAGAGGTACCATAAAATGAATCAATGGGATTTTTTTTTTATTATATACAGACTCCACAGCCCTGTTTCTCATGGTTATCATAATATCCAAAATTATCATTGAATTATATAAACCTATTCAGTAGTGCATTCATAACTTATTTTCCTTTATGCAAAATTTTCAATGATTGTTCAATTTTATTTTGCTTTTTTCACTGAACAAGTTTATTTTATAAATACTGTATCTTTTATAAACTCAGAGATTAAAATTAACCCTTTAAGCTCAGAGTTTCTGACCCTAAACTTACCTCCTGCCTTAGTTTAACAGGTTTAAAGAGTTAAGGATAAAAACCATGCTCTCCATATTGAAAATTATCATGAATCATAAAATGTGATATGGAAAGTGTGTGTGTATATATATATATATATACATACATACACATACATACATACATACATACACACACATATACCAACCCCTTCGCATAAGCAGGATGCATCACAAGGTTAATCTTTTAAGCAGAGTTTTAACAGGTTTGAATTCAGAGTTTCCCTTCTAGACAGTTGCCATACCAAAGTTAAAGAGCTCAGTCTGCCCTTCTACTTTACCCATAGCAGGAAGGAGAATAGTTTGATTCATACCTTTCCCAGGGTATTAGTGCTATGTAAATAACCACAACTAGGATTTGAACTCAGGTCACCATGTTCATTTCCTACAACAATATCCATTACACCACAAGCACCTCAGTGCAAGAGAATATAAATAATTATAAAGAGATTACCTTGAGAAAACGACAAAACTGGATGAAAAGCTGGATCAAGAAGCGAGACCCTCTCATGCAAAGGCATAACATCTGGGTCCAATGTTTGGGTGTTGTTATAACGTCCTCCACACATAGCACATGGGATTACAGGAGCATAACAATGACATTTTACAGTTGAAAGACGGGTGGCTTTTTGAGACAAAAGGTGCAACCCAGTAGTTCGTAAAATTTTTCTTTTTCTATAACTTTTTACTGGACGACACCTTGCAGCTTGACAAGTAATATCTACAGGGAGTAAACAGCATTGATCAGAATTTTGTGAAACATGTTCAGAATCATTTTTTTTAATATTGGTTGATGTAGCATTAATAGCTGCATCTGAAATATTTCCACTGTGTGTATCTATTAATCCATTGAGTGATTTTGTTGATGTGGTTTCACCACTGGGCTTGTCAGCTGATGCCGACACTCCCAATCCTGGTGTTATAATATTAGTTAAAGGAGAAGTCAATTTAGAGGTTTGCAAAAAAGTATTATTAATATTAGAAAAATCATTTTTATTTTCTCCCTCAGAAGGTTTTCCTGTCCGAGATTTGCACACACGTGCCATTCGCTCAGAATCTGCTGACAAAGTATCAAAATTAATAGCTCCTTTATTGCTACGAATTTTTTTATGGAAGTCACTTTGCTGTCGTATTCGATATTCCAAGTCAGAGACTTGAGCTTGTAACCACGTCCAACGAAAAGCAATTGCCGACCGATCAAAAGCCCATTTCCATTCAGCTCGTCGATGCCTACAATTAAAGAGTAACAAAAAAGTTAAGAGAAAATATACAAAGCATATATGAAATTATTTTAGAAATCATGCTCAAAGACTAACTATTAGAAATAGATTTTTTTTAATATTCCATTTACATGTTTACACAGGATGTCCCAAAAAGTCACTTGGGTATTTAAAAATAAAAAATATACATTTTGGTAATTTAAGTTTTTGATAGCATAAAAACATTTATACAATGGAAATAGATTTACTTCAATTATGAAAAATTGAACAGTTTACTTCATATTCTAAGAAGACAAATTATAAATTTATTAAAAATTTTTATTTTATTAAAATAAAAAAAAATTAAAAAAAAAACGAGGTGACTTACGACACCCTATATAAATGGACCCTAGAATCTGAAACAATGACAAACTGATAATCAACAAACATTTTTACATCATTTTCTTTTATTTTGCTATAATCCAACCTGTTAAAATTCAATATAGCAAAGATGTATATATAAGTAAAATTTCAATGAGACAATAAATGAAAAGGTTTATTTCCAACAATGTTAGTATGACAAACCTATAAAACAATGTATATTACTTTAATTAAATGCTTAAAATGTTAAGTAAGGTAACATAAGAATTACAATTCATATAATCTTTAGAATCTTGATAAATTCTACAGAATCACAGATAAATTATGAATGCCCAATAAATATCAAGTCAAATTTGTAAATGAAACAACACTACTTTTAAATAGCTTTCTCTAACCTGTTGTAAAAGTGTAATTTTGTATCACAAGAAGAAAATGAAGTACCATTCAGAGAAATACTTATTTACAGAATATACACATGTTGATATCAAAATAAAAGTCCATGTAGATAAGAGTAAATCAGCACTGTTCCACTCTACAACACTAACCCCAAAAGTTATAAATTATATCTTTATTAAAATGTCTTAAGTTTTGAGTTCTTCAAATACCCATAAATTTATTTTGGTGCTTAAAAATTTTGTAATATAGTATCAGAAAACCAAGTATTTTTCTCTTCCTTTCAAAAACATTTTATAAAATATTCTCGAAAGAAAATTCTTTTACTGTTATTTAAAAAAAAAAAAAAAACTTTTAACAATTCACTTTTCAAATGCAAAAAAAAAAAAAAAAAAAAAAAAATCCTCATTTAGATTCATTAAAGGAAATGTCTAAAAGTGCCTGGAAGAAAAAAAATGATGCAAACATGACGGTCCATTGTGTCATAATAGACTTCAGGCAATTAATTAAAGGAGAAAGTTTCTTGAAAATCAAATCTAAGAAAAATGTGTTCAGAGCCAAGTTGTATTAATTTCATTTCACACGAAATTTGTACTGTCTACTATTTACATCTATTGAATATATGAAAACGCTATTTTTCTTATTTTGAAAGTGAATTAGTCCAGGTTAAAAGAATGGTAAGAGTAAACGAAAGCTTAACTTTTCTAAGACCTTATTTTTCTGATGCAGGCATCATTGGGGAATAAGAAAAGTTTAGGTATATGGACTAGATTTCAACCCATTTACTACAAATTTTCGTTTCCTAATGATATCTGCACATCTGAAAGGTCTTAAAGTTTGGCTTCGGGTTACCCTTACCACACTTAACTTGGTTTTATTTGGTTTCTTTGTTTAATGGCATATCAACTTTCATGGGTTATTTAATGGCAAAACATACTTGTATAAAAACAGTTGTTGTACTACTTACTTAACCCATAGCTGGGTGTTTAACCTGGACTAAATGAAAATGTTTAGATGGTCTTAACATGAAATTTATATACCATAAATTGTGACATAAGTTGCTTGTTGAAGCCTGGAAAAAAATAAAAATAAAAGATTCTCTATAAAATTATGGTTAAACAAGTAGCAGCACTATAATCCAAATTTTTTTTTTTACAGAATAATCAATAAATAGTATAGGTTTGGATTTTAGCCCTACCGTAGCATTGACCTCTAGTTTTGTAGAGATTTTTTTCCGGGTTTAAGATCAACTTATATATATATATATATGCCACAATTTACAGTACTTTGGTTTAAATATGTGAAAGTTGCAGTAAATACTGGATATCAAAATTTGGGACAGATATTGATAAAGTAATTCTTGTCACTGAGGTCTTTTACTTTTTTTTGGGAAAGACATTGACTAAAGCCTCTCTCAGAAAAAAAAAAAATTTTTTAAACCAATCTTATGTTGAGTTGACTAAAAAGTTTGTTGTTTTTGTTTTCAGATGAAATTAGAATTTACTTTTAATCTCTTACACATTTAAATATACTCACTTTCATGCATTGATAAAAAATCTGTTGCAAAGAAATTTTGCTGCAAGTCTTCAATGAAATTACCATCGATGCAAATATAGACAAAATGGGAAGGTTATAAAAAGGGAAACACGGATAGATCAAAGCATCAGGATGGAAAACTCATAGCAATATGCCTTGGGAAAAAAAAGCAAAAAAAAAAGCAAAACGAATGAAAGACAAATGGGTGAGTGAATATTTTCAATACAAGTGGAAGAAAATTGGTTGAATGAAATAAGATTTATATATATTGAAAAGCCAAATAAAAACCAGCACAAATACCAAAACAAAAAAACAAGGGTTACAGAGAAGCAATCATGGAGTGTTATTGATTGGAGGAAAGTTATATTCAGTGATAAATCATGAATCTACATTTAGCAATCCCAGCTGATCTTTTCTTTCAAATTATGTGACCAAATTAGATATATCTCAGATAGTTCCTCAGGACTTTGGATTATGGTTGGTTGGGTTTTATGTATATGATATGTCAGCAAATAGATTGTGGGTAACATTTTAACGAGCCAGAGCTCATTTGTTTGCATTGCTGAAACAAGCTTTTCTGTTGTAGGGGAGGTCCATAGACCTGTATTTTTGATAGGAGGCCGATTTTTCTCACAGTTGATTGTGTTAGTAGAATCAGTTGATTCAAATAAGTCTTTCATGTCTGTGGCATTGTGGACAGCTCTTTGGATTCTATCAATACATGATTCACCATGTATGGTTTTTCCACGTGAGCATTTTGGTGGCAGTTCCTGTTTTAGTATAAAGGAGTGGATCAATTTACTGTGGCCTAGTCAGATTAGAGTGGTCTCTTCTAGTCTGGTTTACTCTCTTATGAGGGGGTTAGATTTTGTAGAGCTTGTTATTTTCCTTCCACAACTGTTGCCATTTCTTGGTCAGAATTTGCCTGATTTAAGGTTTGAGATCAGTGTATGGTATTTTGGAGTTTTTGTTGGGTACCATGTCAAGAGCAGATGTGACTATCGAGTCAATTTTATGGTTTTCCTGGATTCCAATACGGCTCAGGATCCAGCAGAATATCACATTTGCTTAGGGTAGAGAAGTTTAGGGTGTTTAGGAGATTAGTGATGAACGAGTTATCCACTTTTTGGCTTTTGATAGATGAGAATATGAAAAAGGAGTCGGAATGGATGATGAATCTTTTGGAGTTGCTTGTTGAGAATGTTTCAAGCCAATTCTATGACGTAGGTTTCAGCAGTGAAGATGAAAGCTTCTTTTGGAAGGCATTTTTTGGCTGTTTTATGTTTGTATACTGCTCCATATCCAGTTCCATTGTCATCTTTGGAGCCATCTGTGTAGATATGAGAGTAGTTCAGGTACCTTTCATGAATGTTGAAAGGTATCTCTTGATAGATTAAGGGATGAGTGCTCTTTTTGGTGAGTTTAGTTAGGTTGAATATTACCACTGGTTGTTAAAGTAACTGGGGATGAAAACTGAGTTGTATGGAATGAGTGAGAATTCTGCTTATCTCAGTATAATTTTCATGCAGAGGCCAAACGGTTTTATAGTTTTTTTTTTTAAATTGAAAAGGGGTTGATGGTTAGTTTTGAAGATGCAGTCATGAGCCGGATGAGCAGGAAAAGACTTTATTTTAATGTAGTATTGGAGGCCTAATTTTTGGGATCAGAGGTGAAGAAGTGGTTCATGAGCCTCAATGTATAGGCCCTCAACTGGTGATGTTCTGAAGGCACCCAGGACAAATCTCAGTTCTTCATGGTGGATTATATTAAGAGGTTTTTTCTAAGAAGTCCTGGCAGATTTATATATAAAACAGCTAAAGTCAATTTTGGATTGGATCAGAGTTAACAGAGTTTAGGGGGTCAGTGACCTATGCTGTGTTGGCTATCATATGGAGGAGATTTAGAGCTTTACAGCATCTCTTTCAGGTACAGCAAGTGGGGGATGAAAGTTTTTAATTGAAAACTACTCCAAAGAATTTGAATTGATCAGTAACAACAATTTCTGTTCAGTCTATCTTGAGCGCAAGTCATTATGCATTTTTTTCAATTGACAAAAATGTATGTACAGTTTTTCTTTTAAAGATACTGAAACCATCTGTAGTTGCCCATTGGATGATTTTCTGGAAGCATTGTTGCAGTTGACACTGTTGTGCACATGTATTTAGATCTGGAAGTGATACAAAAGTCAACCGAGATAGTCATTAATTCCAGGATTGAGACACTTTGTAATGATGTTAATTTTCAGATTAAAGAGGGTCTTCCTGATTATGAAAGTTAGAAAGGATTGATCTAATTTAAACTTGGAATTTCCTGTTCAAGAGAAAATTCTTGATGTAATTGGGCAATCTGTCTTGCAGCTCCAGGTTGTGTAGGTCTTTCACATTATACCGAATTTCCAGGTGGTCTCAAGACTTTTCTAGATCGAAGAAGACTGCTATGAGATGTTGTTTTGGAATGCTTGCTTCTCTTATGGAGGTTTACAATTTGACCACATGATCCATGGTAGATCTTTGCTTTCTGAATCTACATTGGAAATTGGTAATAATATTGTTGGATTTGATAAACCAAACCAACCTTTTGTTGACCATATCCTCCATGGTCTTGCAAAGGCAGCTTGTTAGTGCTATTGAGCAGTAGTTAGATGGATTTCAGCTGTCTTTCCCTGGTTTGAGTATAGCTATGATAGTAGCTATTTTCCATGATGCAGGGACTATCATTTATCCAGATATTATTAAATTTGTCAAAAAGTAATCCAGTGATTTTTTTTTGGTAGACGTTTCAAAAACTTGCAATGGATTTTATCTGGTTGGTTGGTTGTTTTCATGGCACATCAACCCTTGTAGGTTATTTAACGCCAAATCCATTTTTATACAAATAATCAGTTCTATTTCAAACAATTCAGTTTAGCATGAGTATACAGTTTGTCATAAACATTTCTATTTCAAGCTATTCAGTTTAGTCAAAAAGTTCTAAATCAAACAATTCAGTTTAGCATAAGTATACAGTTTAGTTTTATTTAACCCATAGATAGGGCCCTATCAGTTACTACCATTCCGGGCCAGAGTGGACCTAGGAGCAATGGCAATAAAGAGGGGCTCAGCATTCCCCAAAGCCCCAGCATCAGCATCACTGGAACCTCACCATCAGATTGTTTAGTGTCATATCCAGGACACTCATTTGGGGGTTCTTACACCTCTGCAGAAAAGCAGTCGGTGTATTCTACAGCCCCAGCCGACTGGGCAATACAGAGAGTTAATGTCAGAACAGTATTATTTCCAGATAATTCAGTTTAGCATAAGTACACAGTTTAGATGTCAAAACAGTTCTATTTTAAATAATTCAGTTTAGCATAAATATGCAGTTTAAATGCAAAAAACAGTAAACTCAAGAAGCCACAGTTTAGTTCTATTTAACCCATAAATAAGACTTATCAGGTGCTACCACTCTGGGCCAGAGTGGACCTGGGAGCAATGTCAATAAAGGGGTACTCTGCATTTCTTAAAGCTCCAACATTACTGCAGCCTCACCATCAGATTGTTTAATGTCATATCAGGACACTCGTTTGGGTGGGTGGGTTGTTTGGGGTTATTCTTACGCCTCTGCAGAGAAGCAGTCAGTGTATTCTACAGCCCCAGCCAACTGGGCAAGGATTTTATCTGGGTCGACTGTTGTGTTGTGTAATCTTTGGATGGCTTCCTTTAGTTCTCCTTTTGTGAAAGTTTTATTGTAATTTCCAGAATTATCAGACTTGAAATTGAGTATGTTTCTCTACATTGATTTTGAAGGTAAGGAATTGTCAATTGGAGTTCTCGAGAGATGAATTTGCTGAAAAGATCCCAGCTAGTGTGTCTGCTATATCTTTCTTGCTTCTGTGTTGTTTTTCATTAGGCGTCTCTCAACATCCTCTAGTTTGTTCTGGTAGAGCCAAGTTGACTGACAGTTCTGCCAACTCTTCTTCTTGGGTTCCTTTATGGTTTTGCCCTGAGGAGTTTGAAGGAGTTTAGATTGACAGTAGTAGGTTCTTTGTAAGGCAACCTTATACAGACAGATTACTGTTCTGCAATCATCATTAAACCAGGGTGAGTTGTGTCTGAGGTTAAGGTTTTTGTTACAGTTTCCTTTGCTATTGAGATTAGGTTTTTTGATGTTTGGGCCTTTTAACAATTTTTGTTTGTGGAGGCTTGAGAAAACTTCCCAAGTTTGCTTTTATTTACAATTAGAGAGCCTATCCTCATAAAGAGGTTATAGACATTCAAGTATGATAGGGAAGTGGTCACTGCAGCATAGATTGTTGTAAACCTTCCATTCATAATCCATGTAGCTTGCAAGATTGCATAGTGTTAAATCTATGGCTGAGTAGGAGCCTGTAAATGGGTTGAGATAGGCATTAGATTTGTTTAGGATGTAGAGGTTATTAAGATTAATTACTTTTTCAAGGTTTTTGCCTTTATCGGTTTTCTGGTACCCCTACACAATGCTGAGAATGTTCAGGTCAACCAGCAATAGGTGGGGTTTAGAGATTTGTTCTATTAGGTTGTTTGTTTTAGTTTTGCTTATAGGGTCATGTGGTGGAATATAAATGGAGCAGGTGTTTAGTGGGTTGTGTAGTGTTGCTTTGACAGCGATTACTTGGTGTTCAGTGTCAATGTTGATTTGGTGTCTTTCCTAATTAGGATCAAGACACATCCAGAGGATCTGTTTCCATCTTTCTTAATGTAATTGTATTGTTCATAGTGTTTAAAGTCAATAGGATTTGTTTCTTTGAGGAATTTTTTTTGAAGGCACACTATTTTGGAGTTATGGCTGGTCAAGAGATGTAGTTCTTCATAATTAGCCTGGATTACTCTGCAATTCCGCTGTACAAGGGTTAAGCTACGAGTTTTGTTTGAATTGGTAGAGTTTATTATGTTGGATTGGAGTTATTTTTCTTCAATTTTTTTTTCGGTGCTATTAGGCTCTTACATCTCCATTCTTTCTAAAAAGTTAAATTTATTTTTCAATCTCTACTTTCGCTGTTGAGGGATCTGTAGTTTGGCTTGGGAAGTTCAACACTTTCAGTCATTCCTGTCTAGATGATAGAGCATGATCCATTTTAGATTGTAAAGAACATTCTAATTTTGTTTCATTAATCAGTTTGGGATTTGAGATATAGGCCTTCTCGAGGTTGCCTAGTTTAGGAGTAGGTGGACGGATTGGAGATCTATGTGAGCTGTGTTTTTTAGGGGATTTTCTATTTTGAGGAATGGTTTGTGTTTTAGTAGTAGATTTAGTATATGCTTTTCCTTTGATCATTTCATTGGATTTCTTGTTATTTGTTGTGACTTCTTTTAAGTTTATGCTTGGAATTTCAGCCAACTGTGGGCTTTTCAGGTGCTCCTAAAACTTTGGTTAATCATTTGGTTCCAATTAGATTAGCATATCTATGAGAACTCTGTATTTGTTCACTTGATTGCTTAGATTGGGTTGACCTTCCATGCAACAAAGAGCATAAGTTATCTCCCATATAGGATCCAACAATTCTCCTAGCTCTCAAAAAGGTCATTTCTTTTCCGCTTCATCTTTATTATTTCCCTCTCTTTTATAAATGTCACAAGATCTTGAGAAAGTGGGATGGTCTTGTCAACAGTTTAAACATTTGATTTTATTTGAGCAATCTTCCTCCATGTCTGTTGTCCTCTTTAACATTCCCTGTAATAGCCATATTTTTGGCATTTGAAGGACCTCAGGGGTGCTGGGATATATTGTTCAACCCTCTCAAGGCAATACCTGATTTTCACTTCCTTGGAAATATGGGGTTGATTAAAAGTGAGGATACACGTGTTAGTCTGGATTTTCTCTCCTCCCTTTACCATTATAATTCTTGATATCTATAACTCCTTCTTTCCCTAGGACTACTATTGTCTCCTCCACAGTAGCCAAAACTAGTTCCCTACTTCTGATAACTCCTTTTGATGTATTCAATTTTTTTATGGGGACAAGCTTTACACTCGGTCATGTTGAACATCTTCAACTTGAAGTTTTCAGCCTGCTACTGTGTTACATTTTTACAAACAAAGAAAAATATGTAAACAAAATTGAAAGAGACACCCTCATGGGTATACAACAAAACAATTAGGTTTATTAACCACAGGCATAGACATGCATCTAATGACCAGGGACAGAACTATTTTAATACTGTAAGCACCAGTCAGATATGCATCTATTATATGTCATGGTTGGATTCCAAGTCTCTTCTGTTTCATATGTCAGTGTTCTCCCAGCCCCTACAATCCCACAATGCACTGTCCATGGAAGGCAACTCCCTTTCTATCCCTCAGGGGGAATAAGCTGGATATTTTTTAATCTTAGGTTCAATCCCATTCCTTGTTTTTCATGTTTCTCGGAATAGTTCTAGTTGATATTACTTTTTCTGTTAGAAAAGAGGAGAATTGAGCTAGGCAAACCTAAAGATTCAATGACAATGCATCTGGGAAAAGTCTGCTGCTTCATCCTCCAAATCTGATTTTGAGAGATTTCTTTTTGTTTGAAAAAGTCATATGTACTATTTATTTTTTCACTAGTCCTGTGCTCCCCCCTCCCAAGAGCCCAACTTGAATTAGAAATTTACCAAGGGAGAAACACCTCGGTTGAGACAGTATACTTTAGTCAGGAATAAGACCCTGAGTCCCTGTCAATTTTAGGTTTTTCATAATACTGAATGCCTTGCAATTTAATGGTGGTTAAAGTCCCATTCTCTCAATGCAATTGAACCTCAGTCACTGTCTTCTAGCACCTAAAATATAAGGGTTGGAGCTTACTGCAAGCACAGATTAACGAATACAGTCAGGACAAAACCTATAGGTGCTAGGGTTTGATGCAGCCAGCTGATTGATCAGATCAGGCATCTCCAACTGCCAATCTAGCCCAGTAAGGGCCAAAGTAGTGTGTTGCAAGTCACTTGACCACTCAGTTACCAGGACAAAAACTGCTCAACCACCAGGATACCATCCTCAAGCATCACAAGTTGTCAACCATGACCAGCAGGTAGCTTTGTTGGGGAATGGAGTGTCTGCAGAGGTGCAGTTGGTGTATTCTACAGCCCCAGCTGACAGGGCAGGTTTGAATCACGGAACTACTTCTAGTGATTGAAAGTTATGAGGATTTAAAGTATCCAAAATTTGCCAAATTTTGGGAACATTTCTTTGTTTGTATCCCCAAAAAGATAGATCAAAATTGGGACAAGAAATTCAGTAATTTCTACACTCTTTTTTTCTGAATTAATTCTGACAAAATTTGATACACTAATGTAAAATTATGTTCTTTCTGATTCTTGTGTCACGTGATATCCCACGGAGACGATAGAAATAAGATTAATACTATCCTATTGGAATGAACAGTGGCAACCCGTCAAAAAAAGTGACCGTTAAGAAAGAATGTAGGTCACAGAGGGGATATCAACAGGTGTTGGTACTTAGTAACCTCAGGTCGCCGGACACCGGAAGTGAGAAGGAGAGAGAAGCCAAATGATTGGCTGGGGCCCTAAAACGGAAGTGGCACCCTTCTCCCCGTCAGCGAAAAAAACGAGAAGAAATGTTAGTTATTGGAAAGGGCTCGTGGCAGACAGACCCATAGCCATTTACTCCGGGTAGAAGACAAAAGAATATCTGAGACACGAGGGACCCAAGTTCTTCAAGCCAGTGTTAAAAATAGCTTAAAGTCTATTAGCCCGTGAAAGAAGAAAGATTCTCCAGTGGAACCCCGTCGAAAAATAAGATGAGTAACTTTGGGGCTATTTCTCCTTTATACCCAAATTTTATATACCACCCTCTCTCTCTCAATTCGAAGAAACGAAAGAACAGAAAAGAAAGACATTTATGTCCATGGACTGTTCAATTCATTATATATATTTGACACTTTGAAAGTGTATCTCTTTGTATAGTAAAGGATTCATGTATTTTTATGTTACCACGTGGTCTATGTTGTTCTTTGCAGTTCTGCTGCAAATTTGAGTCACATTTCCTTTTCAGCTTCTATTCGCCTTATGTTATCTTAAAATTGTCCTGTAAATTCCTCTAAAATATCACACGGGAAACCGGAGTTGCCGACTACTACAATATAATGTTATTACGACTAAAACCTATAGGTCCATATCTTCTGTTGTCTAGGGGAAGGAAGGAAAGCGGCCTGGTGGGTGTGTGGATAGTGTGAAATTTGGAACCCCTCGCCAGCGGTGGTCAGTCTAGCCCTAAATTAACCCCTCACATAATATGCCAGTTCTTATATGCCTGAGAGAAAGAGTCTGAACGAGGACTTATTCTATAAGGGATCAAGTGCCAACCTGCCCCGTCTTCACACGTGCGAAAATAAAACCCGTTCTGGGATAAAAGTAAACCTTTCGCGTCACACTTGTCTCAGATTTCAAGTATCTGTATAGTATAAGCCATTAATTAGAGACAAAACTGTACAAAATTTTTAATAGTTTTTCAAAAGTTAACCCTATCATTTTTCAACATATTTTCCTTTAAATACATCCATACATAGTAAAAATTAAAATAAGTCTTGTTTGTTTTTTCAACAGTGACAGGTTTCTTTCTTGTTCTTTTCAATCTGCTGTTATACAAGTAGGTTGACAAATCTTTCATTTTGTCACTTCCTCTCTGTTCCCTTCTCTCACTATTAATGAATTTAAACATTTTGAGTCTTTGCTTTGAACTTTTTTTAGTCTGAAGTGGAAAAGGAACTGACCAAAAAAGCATCTTTCAAAGACACATAAATACATCTCATAAAAAAAATTACTTTGAGCTAAAAAGGAACATTTCCATACTTGTTATGTCATATCATCCCTCACAAAAAATAGAATACCTCTATGTATACTGCATTAGTAGAATATATATTTTATCATTCAATTTTTTAATAGCACTTTGTACTTGTATGAACATTAGGATTCAAAGAAGTCTCTTACAACAGATATATACTGCTCATTTAAAGATAAAAGGATAGAAAAATACATGCATAAAATGCTAAATACATCTAAACTACAATGCATGAGTACAAAGTCTGTTTTAAAATCACTCAAGTGTGGGTCTATTACGAACAAAGGATGATGAATTCAATACAAAATTCAATATAGTGTTATTAGGTAAACTCGGAAAGCTCAGAAATAGGCTAAAGAAAATTTTTCATACAGTTCCTGAACTTGAATCTTCTACAGACTCCCAGAATTCAAGTTACTGACACTGACCTAATCTTCCAAATAAAATCAATCTTTATATTCCATATATCCTTTCAATCTGGCTAAAAGTATACTCCTTTCCAAGATGCTGCCATCAACATACTCTCCATTATACCACAATACCAAAAGGCATGCTTAGCATAATGGCCATCATTATATGAAATGGAATTGGCACCTTGAGTTAAAACCCTGGATGGGGCTATTTGCATCACTTCACACTGGTGTCCTTGGGAAAGGTATGAATCTATTTGTTCTCTCTCCAGTTATGATTAAATGATAGGCAGACTGGGTTCTTTAGCCTTGGGTAGGCAACCAGTCAAAGAGTTGGAAAACTCAAAATTCAGACCAACAGTACTTCACTCAAAAATTGATCATGTATTGCATCCTGCCCATAGAAGAGGGGGTTAAATAAATACATACCAAAAATGCTGGTAAGCTGCAGCTATAGTCTTATGTTGATGGTAATTTTTTTAGGCATTTTAGGCATCATCTCTTTGCTTTCACATGGATCCATCCTACAAGCTTCTCTCTCTCTCTTTTTTTTAGAACTTCTTTCTGCACACTTGGAACTCATGTCAACTTTACAGAATTCTTATGGTCTAAGTCCAACTACTTACTCCATTATACCAAGAAGTGTCAGTTATCACAGGGATAACTGGAAGTGGCTTGCAGCAAGCAATGTATTACATCTTGCCTCTGTGTCCCTCAGTTTAGAATAAGATAAAACTTCAGTCCTGTGTTGAGGATTTTTTTGTTGCTATGTAAAAGTCTGTATCAAGATTTCTCAATCTGTCTAAACCACAGACCTTTTTTCTTCCTTAGATTTTATTTTCGGTATTCACTAACCAGTTAATTTTGTCTTTAAGATAGTGGGATTAATTTCCTGCATGTTGCTACACAGGCTCTGTATAATACTGATAAAAATGATAATGTTTGATCTTAAATAATTTTACAAGAACCACATTTTTTATAGTGTTAAACTGCACTGAATATTTCTCTTGTCAATGTCACAGCAATCTAGTTTCAGTCTTACAGTAGTTCTGGATAGATTTAACTTCTGAGCAAAAGTATTTTCTCATGCATAGTAAAAAACAAAAACAAACAAAAAAACCCATACATTTATAGTATAGCAAAATCCAATTTAAATTTACTATATTATGCTAATGATTTATACACAGGAATTTTTTTCATAAATTATTTGTGATGAAATTTTACAATCAATATTTTTCAAATAATAACAATAAATAGGATTTAACAAATAAGAGAGAAAAACTTTCTAAGATAAGCAATATTTTCCTTTATTTTACAGGTTTTTTTTTTTAATTCTGGAATAAAACTTTGGCAAGGCTTTTTTCTTCTATAGCATTGTTTGATTTTTTTAATATAATTTATCCTGCCAAAAGATTTACCATTTTAACAGGTGTAAAAATAAAAAATTAAAATAATTCATTTACAATGAAACTTCTTTTTCAAAAAATCATCAAATGAATTAAGGGAGTTATCTCATGGAAAAAAATTCCTGGAAATTTTTAATGTAAACTTCACTTTTTTCATGATTCCATTCTTTACATAAATATGGAAAATAGGTGTTTTAAAATGTATAAGTGTTGCACATTTAAATCTCTAAGATATCAAATGCAAATTTTCATATATAATTTTACATATAGGCTTTTTTTTTTTTTTTAAATCTATTTCTAATATTTTCTGGTTCTATAAGATGTAAAAATTTAAATCTCAGATTCTTACTAATCTTTTAAAATTAAAATTGAATTTTATTCAAAACTGACATTTTTAGTATAATAGCAGGTTTTCAGAGTTCTACAGTACTTTGATTAAGTCTGAATAAATAAAATACAAATTCTAATTAATTTGATATTTATGTTTATTTTTATTCAAATGACATTAACATTAAAAATATTTAAAATACAGAATTTTTTTGTAATTCCCAGTGCCAACTATTAATTTATACTCGTGTTTATTTTTATTTAAGATATTTAGTTTGTATCAAGTATGTGACAATTTCCTGGCCAATAGAAACTTAACTTTTCAAAGTTTTACCGAAAGTTTGTTGAAAGACGTATTAATAATCATCAAATTTTGATATTAGACCTAAAAATAATTTTGAAACTATCTGAAAATTAATGATTTTTTGCAACTTACCCATCAATCTTGAAGAATCTTCAACTTGGTTCTCATTTTCTTTCTCAGGTGTTATGGAGAAAAAAAATCAAGTTCCATGATGAAGGTCAATTTATCTTGATTAATTGTTAAATTTCATGACAATTCAGGAAGAATCTGACCCCTTGTAATTACATAACAATTTAACCCATGAAATGAAAACATTGATTCTATTAAGAATAACATTTGTTTTTTGAGCAATCTGTCGTATTGGCCAAAGATGGAAATCTAAATCTAGTATCACTCCAAAGAAACAATGACTGCCTGAAGAAAAGCAAATTTCCCCACTCATTAATAAAATAGCATTGCATGTTACGGTTGCAATTATTATCTCAAAAGCCAAAGCACATAGGTACATTGAAATTTTAGAGACTTTTCTCGTTCCATCAATAGAAAATAGGTTTAGTGGTGATAAATTCAACTTTCAGAATAATTCATGTCAGAGCAAAGAGTGTTAAAGCTTTTCTTCGAGTAAAGCATATCATCATAGAGCAGAGTGTTAAAGCTTTTTTTCAGGGAAAGCATGTCACCACAGCACAAAGAGTTAAACTTTTCTTTGAGGAAGACATGTTACTGCAGAGCAAAGAGTGTTAAAGCTTTTTTGCAAAGAAGACATGTCACTGCAGAAGCAAAGAGTGATAAAGCTTTTCTTCAAGGCAGCCTTATCAACTCAATAACATGGAAAACAGTCTGGATCTCAATCTGAGTGGAAATTAAAAAACTGTTCATAAGGTTCCCACATCTTGCAAAGCTAATTTGTCAACTCCAATTTTAGAAAGTTTGAACCAGTTTGATGGAAAATATAATTTTTAAGTCCATGCTTCAAAAGAATTTGGATTGTCAAAAACCCAAAAGGAGGAGAGACAAAGTACTGATAGTACTTTTTTTATCCTTCTATATAACTGATTTTGATGGCACATCAACCTGTCTATTTTTTGATTAAGGAATTGCATTCATTGTACATATATTCATGTTTACATTTTTTGTGACGTAGTTTAAAAGTTTATGGGTGTTTTTTGCCCATGGTCCAATCAAATATGAATAATTTTTAAACAGCTCTATTTAAACCATAAATGAAACCATAAAAAGGTACTACCACTCCAAGTCAGAGGATGATTCTATAATTTTTTTTCCTCTCCTTAGTCTGGAAAAAATATCCCACTAATCTAAAATAATTCAATCTAATATGTTTGCAGTATGTCAGAATCCAATTAATCTTTTCACTCCCACTGAAACACTGGCATCATAGTCAAATTTCCTTTTCATTTTAACCCTTAAAACATTGTACTCAAAAATTTACTTTTACATATTCAAAACTTTAAACTTGCTAGCAAAAGTTTTTGCTATTCTATTTATTCATTTTTTGGGGAGGGGGGGACACTTAAACCATGACAGCCAAAGGTTTGCAAAACGACAAATGAAGTATATAGATGTAACAAAAATGTATTATAAAGGAACAACACAGCAGAAACCTAAACTAAGACAGTAAGACACTTATTAACTCTGAACTTAAAAAACTCCAAGGTTTTAGCTGAGAGGAAAACATTCATGAAAAAGTTGAATCTTTATTACAGATGTTCTAGGAAAGAAGCTGTTGGAATGGAACATGTATCTAATGTGGAGAAAATTTGAAAAGAATGGTCACTGCTCATTAAGGACAGCAAAACGAGTTCTTACAGAAAAATCTCAAATAGGTAGAACCAATATATACAGTTCATCTGAATATCTTTCATAAAAGTATGAATAAAAGAGTGACTGACTGGCTACATTCCAGTGATGAGAAAGTGGGTCAATATTTGTGATTTGTTTATCTGCTATGAAGTTAAAAAATCTATGAGGAGTACTATACAGTAAAAATGCAAGAATACAAAACACACAAGTAGCTTAAGACAAAAAGAATTCATATATTGCCAACATTTTATCTTAATTTAAATATATAAAAATCTAATTAAAATATTTCTCCTCAAATTTGACTACTTCATTAAATATAGTTAGTATATTTTTTAAGAAAAAGCAAGAGAAATGATAGAATTATCTTCCTCCTCATATGTTATTTAAAAATTGTCTGAATGTCATCAATTTCAAGTAAGCAAAAAAATTCATTATTTTAAAAAATCAGGTTCAGGGAGGTGGGATCGTACAAGTATTCAATATGGAACTGGTTATTAAAAGAAAAGGAAAAATATACAATACTACAAAAACCTTTAACAAAGAACATTACAATTTTTAAGAATAAAAATAGACTGAGGTTCTCCCTGGTCATCTATATTGTACAAGTAAACTATCCAATTAAAACTTAGATTTTGAAAAAGAAAATCATGCAGTAAGTCCTTTGTGAATTTCTTCTTTCTAATATTCATCATTTGATTCAGTAAACTGGAAGAATAAAAAGCAATAATCCTCTATATTTTCAGGTTGACAATATAATATGGACATAAAATTTCTGAATTCACATATAAACAACTTGAAATTTTATTAAACTTACATGTTCCCCATCAAAAGCTGCTACTTTAATAAATATTTTACAAAATGATCTTAATACGAGGGACATACAATAAGTTTCCAGACTTTTTTCATACGGGCATTTAAAATTGTCCTAGACTCTTGAAAATTCAGTATGTTATTGCTATACATCTTATGAGATGACTGACCAATTTATGATTTCAGGTTCAAATGAACAGCTACAGCAGCAATTGGAATACACCCTACCAAAGCCTGATTGTCACAGCTGGTGAATTTCAAAAATGCAATCCGACACTTTAGAAGAACAATATGCAATAAAATTGTATTTTAAACTTAGAAAAAAATGCCACAGAAACGTATGGAATGCTACAGACTGCTTTTCAACCATCTTGCATGAATCAAGCATCAGTTTTTGAGTGGCATAAGAGATTCAAGGAAGACATGGAGTCTGTGAGGGATGATGAGAGGTGTGGGAGGAGTAAAGAAGTCAATACACAACAGTTGATTGGCCAAAGGGTTAGGGTTAGGATTAGGGTTACTATGTTGAAGTTTTAAGGGAGATCAGCAAGAGATTCCGTCGGAAGAGGCCAGCACTCTTCAAATCGGGTCAGTAGCATTTCTACCAGGACAATGCACCAGTCCATAACTCCATCCTTGTCACAGACTATTTGACCAAGATGGGCATCAAGACAGTTCCTTATCCTCGCTATAGTCCAGATCTTGCTCCCTGTGACTTTTGGTTATTCCCTAAGCTTAGAGGCTGTTGTTATGAGACAATTGAGGAGATGAAAGAGGCTGTGACGAAGGTCATTGACATGCTCACACAAGAGGACTTCCATGGGGCTTTCCAGAAGTTGTTGGAATGGTACAAGTGCATTGCAGCCGGAGGAGATTACTTCAAAGGGGACTAGAGTTTCATGTGTGTACTATCAATAAAAGTGCCCATACGAAAAAGTCTGGAAACTTATCATATGCTCCTCGTATATATCTTTTTTTAATTATTTTCAGTATCATTTATTATATTGAAGATAACTTTAACAAGAACAAATATACCAAATGATGAAAAGTCCTGGCCAGTACACAACAAAAACAAAAAGATAAAAACTGCTTTACAGAAGACCAGAACATTTTAAAAAGATGGACTGACTGATTTTAATGGCATATCAACCAATCTAGGGTTATTTTATACCTAGAGATTAGGGAATCAATGAAAGGGAACTCCACACTCTCCAGGTATGGAACCTCACCATCAGATGTAGTTTAGTGACATACTCAGGATACCCTCAGAGGGGGGTTCTTATCCTTCTAAAGGGGATACAATCAGCATATTTTAACCCCTATCAACAGGGTGGAGGATGAACAGAGTACTGCTTTGGCCTGTGCAGCCACAGAGGACCCAGATATTGAGTGTCCCTCTAACAACTACCCTATTTTTCAGGAATGTGTAGAAGCAAATGTTAAATAGCTGAAAAGGAAGTCAGCAAGAGAGGACCTCACAGGAGAATCAGTCCAAACAAAAAGAGAAACCATGATAAGTAATCTATTAAGGATTTGCAAAATCTGGTAGACAGGAAAATAGTCTTCACCATGGTTACAGCTAGAAGTCTAAGAAAGGCAACCTATAACCAATATCAAAGTTACTGTATGATTAACCTATAATGCTTTCCAAGTATATTGAAAATCATGCTAAACAGACTAATAAGCAGAATCAATCATTACCAAGGAACAATGCAACAGAGCAGATCTTCAGTCAAGAGAGAGAGAGAGAGAGATGACAACACCCAAGAAAACTACATATTTGTGAATTTCAAAAAGGTGTTTGACAGGATACGGCACACAGCCCTATATTTGAACAACAACAACTTGATCAGTAAAATAAAGAATCTTTACTAAAAAGTCATCAGCACATTTCACCCAAACAGCAAGGGACTGATTCAGAATGACAAAACTGAGGAGAGCTATTTGCTAACATCTCTTTAACATCTCCCTTGAGAGTATCATGGGCTGACACATTGGAAAATCACAAAGGAACAGTATCAGAGGTAGAATAAATTTATGGCTTTAAATAAAGAGAAGAAAATAACTAGTTTAGCAGATAAGGCTCTTCATGTAGCCAACAACATGGAAATCAATGCAGAGAAAGCCAAACTGATGACCAATGACATCAGCATCAAAGCTAACAGTGAGAAGCTGGGAACAGTCAACAGATTCAACTAGGAGGAACTATCAACAGGCCAAGGATTAAAGCCAGGAATACTATCCAGGCAAAGTCAATAACAATGACAAAACTGAAGGCCATCAATGACAGAAATATCTAATTCAAGTTCAAGTTTAGACAGATGTACATCATCGCAATATGCTTATACACCTAATCACATACTTTGACAGCAGATATAGAGAACAAGATACTCAATACAAAGATGAATTGCTTTGAACAATCCTTAGTATCTTATAAAGGAGCATATTACCAACAGTGAGAAACAAAAACAAGCTAACCATGGGGTGCTATGAATACCTCCTAACCACAGTGAAGAGACACAAACTAGAGATAAACTAATTGCCAATTACACTAATTAAGCAAGTTAGGCTAATTGCCAAGGTGAACCAGTGGGAGTCAAACATACCTAGGGGAATTTTATTTTGAGGTGAAGGGACATATCTTACATCCAATTATATTTTAGGACAAAAAAAAAAAAAAAATCATCAAAATTGCTTAAATGGAATTTTCAAAAATATATTTTATATTGTTCTAATACCTATTTGGAAATATAGTTACAACTTAAGAGTATATATCTGGGTGAATATTAACCTATATTCATCAGAGCTTGGTAAGACAATCATGCAAAGAGAGAAGAAGAGGCAGATACAGAAAGAAATGAAAGGCAACATCCCAAAATGAACAGGAGTGAAAACCATTAAAGTCTTGAAAGAGTCTCAGAACTGAGAGCGGTAGCAAGAGCTGATTACCAGGTCATCTGTGGCACCTTTATAATCAGCCAGACTGAGATTTAGATATACTTGATATTTGAAGACAATATTCATTTTCTGATTCTACTCAATCCAAAATCATATCTATAACTTGAAATAAATAGCTATCCATTAGAAAATACTGCTTTAAATTGATCAACTACAAAGTACTCAATAAATAAATAAACTAAATTTTTTTCCTTTCCAAACTGTTTAGAATTTTAAATCACAGCAAACTTAAAGATATAAAAAGCATAAGAATTTTTATAAATGAATAATTACAAGAGATCTGATGAAAACTAAAACATTTAAGAATGTTTTTATTACAATACAATTGCAATTCTTATAAAAGCACAAAAGATTTTATAAAGACCAAATTAGAATCGCAAATAAGTGCAATAAAAAAATGTAGCTGTTTTGTTGATAAGTTGCCATCCAGACAGACTTACCACATTTAAAAAGGGATGTTACACTCTAAACATCCATAAAACAAATTTTTTCTCAAAAGGAAGGGAAAGGTCTATATTTCACATCATATATTTTTTCAATAACTTTTGTGGAACATGTACAAGAATATGTTCTTGAAAATTTCTGTGGTGAATTGAGAAAATTTATACAATTGACAAAATATCAACATAAATATTTAAAATTAAGCTTAAAATGTAAGATTAAAATAAAACATGTTTTAAATATAAACAAATGTGCATTATTTCTTGCTTAATTAATGTACATTACCTTTTGTTTTTTTAAATTAGTTTCACAAACTTTCTTACATTAAAAAAGACTCAATTTTAACAAGGTTAGATAGGTCAATATAAGACAATTATTTAATAAGGTGAATTTTGCCAAAGGAGTTAGCAATAGGAAGCACTATTTACAGGGTAAGAGCTCCAGTGGAATAGTGGCTAATGTGCTGGACTGCAATATCAAAGAGAGTTCAAATTCCAGTCACACTATTCACTTTCTGACTAATATCCCATGAGTTAAATAGTACCACTGTTGTTCTACAAGGATAGCTTTGGCATTAAATAACCTGAAAAGATTGATGTGCCATTAAAACAAAGAAATCAGTTTACAGTTGCAACTTTTTCAAGGAAATCAAGTAATGTCCCAAAACACTGTCAGCATGACCTTCTTTAATGACCAGTCCTCAGAAATTTTTCTTTACCAAAGAATCAAGTATGTTTCCAGTCCATGGACTGTCTTTTCGATTTAGGCTTATAGTGGCAAACCAATATTTAGCCAATTTGTATACATTTTTTCACTAAAACATCACACATTCTTTTGAAAATTTTGCATGGTTTGCACTTCTCAGCCACCAAGAATTTGTGGACAGACTTCTGTTCAAGCTTGGAGTACTAATTTGCTACCATTTTGAATAGCTTCAAAAAAAAATATTTTTGTGAAATTAAAATTTTTGCTACGAACTAATTCTAAATAATGCAGAGTTTACATTCACAGAAAAAAATTCAAGGAGCAGAGTGAATTTGTGCTTTTGATTTTTCTAAAAAAAAATTCCCTTATAACTGAATGACCCTTGTATATTCCAATTTACCAAGATCCATTTTCTAAGTTATGGATTTTTTTCATATTCATTGGTAGTCATGGATTTGCACCTGGATTTGGATGCAGACCTGGTTTAGGTTGTCAAGAAGACTGATAGTTGCCTATCCAGCAAATCTCCCCTTTCGCCAATGTTATCCAAGGGTCAATACAGCCTCACATACTATCATAACCACTGAAAAATTATTATTTTCTTTGTCCTTTTAACCAAGTTAGACTAACTGCTAATTGATTTTAACAGTATGTCAACCCATCTGGAGTTATTTTGAGGTTAGAAAATTGCATACATTTATATTTACAGTTTTGTGTCATTTCTTAAGAGTTTTTTGCACATGGAATTCCTAATATAAATGATTTGCAAACAGATCTATCTGACCCACAGATAGGGCCCTAACAGGTACTACCATGCCAGGTCAGATTGGACCTGCTAGTAATGGACTATTTATCAAGGTGAACTAGTGAGATAAACATACCTATGGGAGATTCATTTGGGGATATTGGGACATATCTTACATTAGACTATATTTTTTACAAAAAAAAAAAAAAAAAAAAAAATATCAATACTTGTGCTTTCAAGAACATTTTCATTCAACATTGTTCCAATTCATATTTAGAAATTTCATATCTCATTAATGAGTAAATAATTTTGATCGATTTGGACAGCATGTCAAACCATCTAGGGTTATTTTATTTCTAGATGTTAAGAAATTGCATACATTTATATTCACATTTTTTGTACAGTTGTTTCTGAAAAGGTTTTTTTTTTGTACAGTCCTATTGAATACAAATAATTTCTAAACATTTGACCCATAAATGGAACTGTAGCAGGTACTACTATACTAGGTCAGAGAAGACCTGGGAATAATGGCAATGAATAGGCACTCCATACTCCCTACATTTCCAGAACGGGAACCTCATCAGATGCAATTTAGTGTCATACCCAGGAAACTCCTTAGGGGAGGGTCTTACCCTCTGCAGAGAATACACTCAGCATATTCTAAGGCCTACCAACAGAGCAGTTTTATTTAGGAGTGATGGGACATATTTTACATTGGACAGTATCTTTTAATTTGCTTAAAAGTGTGAAATATGATCCAGCAAAGCCGGGGTAGGGGGAAATCTAATACCCCTACTCTGATAGGGGTGGAGGGGTACAAGTGTATATCACGGGAAGCCATGTGAAACAGCATAGTGAAGGCGGATAAATCCAAAGTTGGGTCAACAGTGAGCTTCATCAGATGCTGGGCAGAAGAACTTCATAGGATCAAATAGTTCAGTCAGGAAACTACCACCACTCATCTATAAGGATGGCATCTATTGATGAGGAAAAAACAGCCAACATAAGATTACCATGACTAATTCGAACCGCATGTCCAAATCACATGATCCTTTGCATGGGTAAACGAATGGCACATTCTGCTGAGCTCTGGCTCCAATTTTTTTTTTTTTTTTAAATCAGCTGCAAAGCTTAAACCCAAACCAAAATTAAATTCAAAAACATAGTGAACTAGAAATAAAATATCACGATATTGGAAAAAAAGAGGGATATTTGCATCTGCATGGAAAAACTTTGTCAACGTCATAAGTAGGTATGCTTCCCAGTCCTTCAGTCTAAAATCACTTATTAGCATAGAGAAAATCCAACCAAGAATAAAGCGTACTTCATTTAATATTAACCTCTGCACAACAATCGTCTTTTGCTACAGTCCCACTAATGCCAGGGATGAAATGGACATGACCTTCTGCAATGAGCTATGTTCCCTTATCCGACACTTTCCCAAACACATTCTAATCATCAATAGAGATATGAATACTTAAATAGGCTAAGATGAAAATAAATTCTGCTCACACAACTCATCAAACAGAAATGGGGAATATCTGGCAGACTTTTTACTTGAAACAGGCTAGCATGCCTTAATATTAAATTTTAAAAAAAAACGGGGGGGGGGATTATAGACCTACACCTATCCAAATTCTAAAGCCCAACTAAATTATATATTCATAAACAAGTGAATAAATAGTGCTCTGAATTGTGAAGTATACTCTTCTTTTGAAGGTGTATTTTCCAATCACAGAATCTACTCAGCAAAGATATGCTTGTGTCTACATAGAAATAAGAAACCACACGTTACAGCTGGTCCTCACTTACCAATAAAGATATTAGCAATAAATATATGGCAACTAGAAGAAACAAATTAGATACTCTGCAACACATACTCCAAATGGCAAATATGAAAACTTTGTCACTGACCATATGGAAGTAGGAGCTAAATGTATACCAACCAAACCAAAAGCCAAATGTAGAGTTACATGAGAATCACTAGTAGCAAGGAAAAATGAGATAACATGAAAATAGTATTCTAACTTAAAAGAAACCCAACAAATGCCAATGTGGAGAAACTTAAAGCCTAGTGAAAACTAACACACACATACACACACACACAAAATGAATACATTCAAGGTCAAATCAATAAGAAATTCAGTAGAAGACAGAATCACGAATAGCATGGCAGACAGTAAATCAAGCAAGTAGAAGAAAACACCAAGAACGAAAGTAAAAGCTGCTAAAAAAGAATACAGAAGTGGAAAGAACATTTCAAGAATCTGCTTGGAAACTCCCCTAAAGTCATTGATAAACCCATCACAAAATTATTAATACCCACTCAAAACATCAAACTCGGACAGTTTACGGAGGAACAATTTAATATAGTACTGACAAAAATTAAAAGCTGCAGATCTTGACAAAATAACTCCTGAAGTACGGAAAACAAGGAAATTAAATGGACTGACTTCTTTGATTTTGAAATGCTGTCTATAAACAAAATACAATAGAGAAATGGACAAAAGGCTGCATTCTCCCCTTCCCTAAGAAAGGTGACCTCATAATCAAGAACTACAGAGCCATAAAAGGGGATTTTTTCCAAACTGTGACTATGTCAATACTACTGTATGGATGCATCACATGGACACTAACAAAATGAATAGAGAAAAAATTAAATGAGAACTGCAAAAGGATGCTACAAGCTATCTTGAACATTCCCAGAAGCAACACCCCACAAAATAGCAGCTGTCTGTCCACTTACTCCTCTCTAAGAAAAAAAAAATCATCCAAGTAAGATATGCAGAACACTGCTGGAGAAGCAAAAACAAACTCATGTGACTTTTTTTGTGGACTCCTACATATGGACTTGCCAATATTGACCAACCAGCAAAAATTTATTTACATCAGCTCTGCGCAGACACTGGATATAGTTTGGAGGACCTGCCAGGAGCGATGAATAATAGAAACAGATGGAGAGAGAGAGAGAGAGAGAGAGAGTCAGGGCAATCTGTGCTGTCAGCACAACCTGAGGTTATCTTACAATAAAAATTATCAATACAATGAAGTTAAGTTTTCAAGGATATTTTCATTTTACATTGTTCTAATTTATATTTACACAAGTAACAATGAGAAAGTTCATACCTCATAAAGAAGTAAATAATTTTGATAAACAGTTATTTATATTTCCATAAATAGCAAATGATACACAAATTCAAAATTGCAGAGAAGGAACATGTAACATTTTTTTTTTTTATGTAAAACTGTAATTTTGATTTTAATAGTCTTTGCACAAGAGCAATGTAAAATGAAAACATTATATAATATTTAATTTACACAGTATTGATAAATAACATAAAATAATCAGAACCTAAGATTTACAAAGTACATTTTTTTTTAATCTTCTACCAATTCTTCTTATCTTTCCTTTGTAATTAGTTTGGTTTGGTGGTATATCAACCATTGGTTATTTAATGCCAAATGCATTTTTATACATATAAACAGTTCTATTTCAAACAATTCAGTTTAACCTAAGTACACAGTTTAGTTCTATTTGATCTATAGATAGGACCCTATCAGGTGCTACCACTCCAGGACAGAGCGGACCTGGGAGCGATGGCAATAAAGAGGTATCTGCATTCCCCAAAGTTCCAGTGTTACTGGAGCCTCACCATCAAATTGTTTACTGTCATATCCAGAACACACATTGGGGGAGTCTTACCCCCCTGCAGAAATGCAGTCAGTGTCTTCTACAGTCCAAGCCAACTGGACCACTTTGTAATTAGTCTAACTACTTTTAAACTCACAAAACAAAAAAGTTGTTTTTTTATATTGTATATCCATTAAATTGGTCTTGTTCAACAATAGGATTAACAATCTTTACAATAGTCTAACTTAAATTTTAATAGTTTATTAAATAGATGAATGGATTTCCATCTTCAATGAAGATTAAAATCTATTTAGATTGTCTTATTGAAAGGAAAACATTAGCATTGTGGGAAAAAATGTTTTCTATGTAACAATTGTACTGGCAATATAAATATTCTAATCATATATACCAACTGTTTCAAAAATGTTTTTTAAAATTAGCATTGGTTTGGTTTATTTGTTTAATGGCATATCAACTTCTTATGAGTTATTTAATGCCAAATTTGATTCATTTGTAAATATTTGATTATAATCCTAATGATATTTTCAAAGTTCCATTGCACATGTTTTTTTTTATTAGTCCATAATCATTTGTTTGCCCATAATTATCTCTAACACAAATAATTTGCACAAGTATTCCTAATTAATACTAATAATCTATACAGTGTTTAAAGTATCTATTCCTATTTAATAATCATTTGTTAACTGGTATATTTCAGGTAAATAATAATAATCCCTAGTAAACAATTATAGCTTTAAGTAACTGTTCTTAATACAAATAATTTGCAATTATATGGCATCAAGTATTCTAATACAAATTATTTTTAAACAGATCTATTTGACCCATAAATGAAACCCTAACATACAAACACTCTGGGTCAGAATGACCTGGGAGTAATGGCAATAAAAGGGTACTCCAGCCTCACCACCAGATGCAGTTTAGTATCAAACCACATCTTTTTGGGAGGCTGGATGGGTCTAAACCCATTGCAAAGGACGCACTTGGCATTTTCTAAGCTCTGCTGATATGGCTACCAAGTAAGCATCATTTTTATCCTTATTGTGACATTTTAGATAATTCTAATTTCTTTCAAGTAAATTTTATGAGCGAGTGTTTTAGATATTTTATTAAATTTTGAATCTATTTATTAAGTTTATATAAATCATTTGTAAATACTTATATTACATATTCTATCAAAATAAAGATGTTAAATCATCCTCCAGTCATTGGCTTGAGCTTCTTTTGAGCAATTTTCTTTTTTTCATCAAAATTGTCTTTTGAGCCAAAATTTAGTGACTTACTATATCACGCACTTCCTAGTAGCTACCAGTGAAATGATATACAAATGTTTTCTCTAACCATAAATTTCTTAAATAACATACAAATTTGAAAAATTAAAATAGATTCATATGGCTATATATATATATTTTTTTTATTTATTAGTTGAGCCTCTCATTTCAAGCATTCAAAATTTAAATCATTGTAAATTCTAAAGCAACTCATAAGAAATCATAGATCTTATACTTGCTTCAAGATTACTTACTATTAGTTTATGTGTCATCAAAAGTAAAAAACATGATTTTCTAATACCATTATACTCATTAAAAATATTATGCATCTCATAATAGATTTTTCCATTACTTAATTCACCCATTTCTTTGCAATGGAATAATCAAATATTATGGTGATGCAGAAAAGTTGTGTGTGTGTGTGTGTGTGTGTGTGTGCACGTGCATGTGTCCATTATCCAATAGGACTAAATTTTTAAAATTGAAATTTAAGTCTTATTCAAAGGACCAATTTAAAAGTGCTAAAGCTTCCAAACTTATAACATGCACAACAAATAAGGTACTTTTCTTCCCAGTTGAAATATGGTTGGTATGATATTTTAAAACTTCAACTACTCTGGGGGAAAAAAAAAAAAAAAAAAGATAAGAAAAATCACTTTTTTTTTCAGACATTCCCTTTGACAAAGAAATTAAAATCTACATGAGGTTTCAGAAATACATAGAAAACTGCCAAATTGCCATCAGATTTACTTTGATGTGGAGATTTTTTTTTATCTCTTGAGAAGTCCTTTAAAGCTGCCAAAAAATCAAACACAAATATGGTGGACTCAAAAAGATTTGTTCATTTAACTAAAACCAAGACTTTTCGACAAAAAAAATTTTGCCATCTTGCAAACAATTTCATTTTTTTTTAATTTTATTTTTTCATTTTTCTGAATAAAGAACTCCACTCAGTATATTTTACAACCTTTCAGACGATTTTTTTTATTAAAAGAATTCTGTAAAGAAAATGAATGGTAATCCAAGAATGCAATGTCTATTGAATAAGAGAGTTCTGTCAAAACTCCCCAGCCAAATGAAAATACTCAATTATGAGTAAATAGTAGGGCAACCTGAATTACTTAGCCTTAGGTAACCAGTCTAGAAGGAAAACTGAATTCAAACCAGCTTTACTTTGCTTAAAAATTGACCTTGTATGGCCTCCTGCCAATGGTACAGGGGTTGGATAAATACATATTCTAGAGAATATTACACCATTTCTGTTAACTAATTTTGGCCACTTGTCAACCGTTGCTTTCAATTGGTCTAATAAAAGATAGTACTTGTTTGGTTCAATGAAAGGAGCTCATAACAGAGGGCTTTTTCCAATCTCACTATGTATACTACTTTTTCCATCATTTCTTGTGTTTCACTTTCATAATGCATCACAATTAGTTTCAAAAACAGAATATCTAAATAGTTAAGAATTTTTGTTAAACCTATACAGAAGCTACACATCAAATCAATTAACATAATCAAGCAGATGGCAAATGATTTTCAACATTTTGCTTGGTTGTTTTTAGTATGTTAGTTATTGCCTGCATCATAATATTGATTGTTCTAAAGCAATGTCTTCATTTGATTACTATCACCCTCAACAGGTCTACCCAAACTTAGAGCATAGAGCATCGTTCAATGAGAAATCTCATGTATGAACCTTAAAAACACTTGACATGTTCAATCTTTTACAAGACCTTCTCTATAAAGTTTTTGCATTTAAGTTGAATTTTTAGTTTTAAGATTAAAAAGCATGATTGAAATGCAGTTGAAACATTGCTTGTCTGCTTTGATACTCAATGTTAAAAATCAATAATCAAGAAATACTTATTTTGCTAATTTTTTAATGAAATACTTACTGCTTTAACTAATTTGTCCATGCTTTACCTGATTTCTCTGATAAAATAAAATGGGAATTCTTTCAAGCTGCAACCATGTTAGTACTACTGTGTACGGTCATCCCACTTGAACACTAATAAAATGATTAAAAAAAATAAAAAATAAAAAATAAAAAAAGCTAGATGTGAACTACACAAGGATGCTACATGCCAGTTGGTTGGGTTTATGGCATATCAACCTTTGTAGGTTATTTAATGCCAAATCCATTTTTTTTCAAATAATCAGTTCTATTTCAAACAATTTAGCATGAGTACACAATTTGTCAAAAAATATTTCTATTTCAAGCTATTCAGTTTAGTCAAAATTCAAATTCAGTTTAGTATCAGTATAGTTTTTGTCCACACAGTTAAATGTCAAAACAGATCTATTTCAAGTAATTTGGTTTAGCATAAGTACGCAGTTTAGTTCTATTTGACCCATAGATAGGACCCCATCAGGTGCTACCACTTCAGGCCAGAGTGGACCTGGGAGTGATGGCAATGAAGAGGTACTCCACATTCCCCAAAGCACCAGCATTACTGGAACCTCACTATCAGATTGTTTTGTATCATATCCAGGACACTCATTGGCTGTAAAGATGCAGTCAGTATATTCTACAGTCCCAGCCAACTGGGCAAACCATTTTGAACAAATCCTGGAAACAGCACCCTAAAAAAACAGACGCTGTATGGCCATTTACCTCCATCTCTCACTAACTATCCAAGAAAAACCTTGATATGGTTTGTTTTTGAAGGCAGATCATGAGTTATTTAATGCCAAAACCACGTTTGTAGAAGATCGATAGTAATACTATTTAACCCATAGTTTGGTAGGCTGAAGGGGTTCGTACCATTCCCAGAAGTATTAGTCCGAAAATAAATGCAATAGTGCAGATGGAGTTTTGACTTGCTTATTATGATGTTGCAGTCCAGTACGTTAGCCACTGAGCCACAGAACTGCCCCGTCCAAGAGAGGTGAACAAGACATACTGGACTCAACTGTACTGTAAAAATAAGGAGAAACTCATAAGCAATGTTCTTCTATGGGGTTCTACACTTGAACACATCACTGTTGGCTGACCACCAAAAACTTACCTTCATCAGCTCTGTATAGATACTGGGTGCTACATAGAGGACCTATCAAGTACAATAGCTGACAGAAATGGATGGCAAGAGAATCAAAGAAATCTATACTGACAGCACATGATGTTCATAACAGTAAGAATACAATAAAAAGGAATCTTTTTAAATGAAATCAGTTAAACCTAGACAATCCCAATAAAATCTAAGGACAATTTTTTTGTTCTACTCAAGTTGTAATGCACCCTCCTCCTACCATTATATATACATAGTTTGATCACCTTTTTAATGTTAATATCACAGTAAAATTCATGAATCAAAAATGTGAAAAACCCTCAGTTTAATGATTACATAAATAGTTTGTCTGAATTCCTGAAGTGAAAATTATTACACTATAATCTATTCAAACTATTGCCCTCATCTTGGTTGTTATATCACAACAGTCTACTCTTGTGGACTAAATAAAGAGTTCAGTTTGAAATTTCAAAAAATGTTACCAAATTCAACTGGCAACTCAAGATAATACAATAGCTGAAACATTGTTACTACCACAACCAAGATGAAGACAATATATGTAGTTTTGGTTTCTTTGTTTAATGACCTATCAATCTTTGTGAATTATTCAATGCCAAATCCATCCTAGCTACTCCACTACTTTTGAGAAGGCATTCATAGCACAACAGTTATTGAAAGAAATGAACATGGCAACATGAGTTCAATTTCTGAATAAAGCTGTATTTCACATTGTACTAATGACAAAGGGAAAGGTATTAATCTAGCTATTCCTTCTCCAGCTATGGATAAATAGTGAGGCAGACTGGGTGCTTTAATTTTGATATGGCAACTGGAAAAAGAAAAGTTTGAAATCCAACTCGTGCCCCATTTAAAAATTAACCTTGAGTCACATTCTACTCATAGTGGTAGGATGGGATAAATACATACTCCACTTTTCCATTTATCTTATTCTCACCATTAAATATTTACGGGAATGAGAATTGAAACACTGAATTTTGAAATTTTTGATGTAAAAAGTTTCAGTAAATTGTGTATTGAAAATAAGAGAGAGGGGGTAGTTATCAAGAATTAAAGCAAGCATATAGAATATACTAGCTAAAGTACCTGGTCCATGACCAGACTAAAACAATTTTAGGAACACCAGTGAGTGAGACTGAATGGGAAAAAAGAGTAATAAGCTAAGATTTAACAATGTGTCCTTATTTGTAATTGAAAGACTGCACCTATTAATCCAAATGAAAAGTATTCTTTTATTCTATGAATTGTTTTATAATTTTTTAGTTTACATTTAAAATACTAAAATAAAAATATGTAATCATATACTGACAAAAGGTTTAAAACATTTTCACAATTCTTTTTTTTTTTGTTTGCTTTCCAATATATATATATTTTTTTACAATATCACAGAACATTTTTATTTAGTTAAGTTTTCAAAAAAAGCAGCATAGTTTTAATTCAAATCTTTATTTACTCTCTAAAAAAGAATTCACATATTACAATATTCTTTTATTTTAGGCATTTCTTTTGTTTACATTTAAAATATTATTTTAAAAACATAACCCTTAACTCTTGAGTGATTCAAAACATGATTTTATCTTGCACAAATATTACATACTAATCCTAGAATGCACATTGATCCTAGGCAGAAGAGTCAATCCTTATGTAAGTAATCCCATCATTTTTTTAATACTTATATACACTGATGAATCAAAATATTATAACCAATGACTGGGGTAAGATCAAGTTAAAATCCTATCTGTTCTCTCTCCAACTATAGGTAAATAGAAGGGCAGACTGGATTCTTTAGACTTGGTTAAGCAAACAGTCTAGAAGGAAAACTAAATTCAAACCAGTTATACTCCACTTAAAAATTGACCTCGTGTCGCATCTTGCTCACGGCAGACAGGTAGGTTAAATACATACTGCCTTATAACAATTGTATATCAGGATCCAAGTTACATATGCCAGTAAGTCAAAGAATACACACATTCAATGAGTTTAGTACCTATCAGCAATGGCCCAAAGAGAGAAAAATCTGACAAGGCATTAAATGGCCAAGACTTATTGATATGAGAAGCAAAAACAGATTTTCCCATAAGTATAAGTGGTCCAAAGTATATATAACAACAGAATACATCTGTGGGGTATGTAACTGTCTAGCTGTAAACTAGTCAGAGAAGAACCCATGCTAACTAATATCCATTGCTGAAAGTATTTTCAATGGTCATGTAAGCACTTAAACTGCATTTGTATAAAAGGTCACCTAGTTTTGAAGTCTCACTTTCTTCTAAATAAGATGACTGGTAGGGTATATGTATGTAGATATTCTGAGGAAACAAGGATACTTGTGGAAAACAAGTAGAGGGAGACAGTGTAATAGATTTATGCAACACAGAGTTCTCTTATATGGAGAGTAATTTGTGGCATACCATCTATCTCAACATATTTGAAAACCTGGTACACTTCTTCATAGCAACAGACTTATAGAATGCCATTGATATCTTTCAGCAAAACAATGCTATACTGAACAAGTTAAAGAGGAACATGAAGAAAACTTCACTGAATTGCCCTAGCTACCAAACTCTTCAGATCATAACCTTGCAGAACACCCACAATATGTATAAGACCATCAAGTTCACTCTGCAAAACCTCTACAATGTAACTTTAAGCAATTAAAGGACCTTCTGTAATCATCTTTGCACTAGATCTCTGCACATGGAAAACCAACATCTTATTAGGTTTTGGTTCATATGTATATAACTTCAGTTCTTTTAACTAAACAATAGATCCACCCAATTAATTTTCATTTAGCTTACAAACTATGATTCAGTAGGTTTGGATTTTAAACC
This sequence comes from Sepioteuthis lessoniana, assembly GCA_963585895.1. Classification (NCBI taxonomy): domain Eukaryota; kingdom Metazoa; phylum Mollusca; class Cephalopoda; order Myopsida; family Loliginidae; genus Sepioteuthis; species Sepioteuthis lessoniana. Next base: position 126,336 of record CAUZXS010006330.1, read on the forward strand.
ACTGATAATAGGTAAATAACAATCTTTAAAACCAAACTATTTTTTTTAAATTCAAATACATTCAATGTCGATATCAACAAAGTTAATTATAAACTTCACCAAACTTTAATTTTTCTTAAAAGAGATCGAGAGAAAGATTCTTATAAAGACAACTCATGCATACTTAAAATTATTCAAAGTCATTTTAAATTTAGAATCCATGTCAATCTTCAGTTCTGAACAAATGGAAAAATATTCAAGCATCAATAAGAATCTTTTAAAAGTTATTTGATTGTAGAGAAATAGATCTTTTTTTTTTAATTTTAGAAATGGAATTTTCATTTATAACATTAAAACTGGTCATAACTAACATTTCAATAAAATGGGAATTTTTCTAAACTGTAAGGACAAACTCATAAGCATTCTCCTTTGGGTTCCAACATATGGACACACCAATGTTAGTCAAACAACAAAAAACTTACATTCATCAGTTCTATACAGACACTGGATGCTGCCAAGAGCAATGACTAAGATGGATGGATGGTGAGAGATAATAAAGGGAATCCATGCTGTCAGCACACCTTGATGATGATAAGTACATATTTTTCTAAACTATTCTGTAAACCGTAATCTTTAGACAAAGACTTTTCAAAGAGAGAAGTTTAAACATTTTAAAATGAAAAGGAGGTGAGATGACTTAGGGTTATATATGTATTAAATATCTTTTCTGAAATTTCTAGCTCTTATACTAAAACTATATACACAAAGAAAAAAAAAAGGTATATATATATTATATATATATATATATATATATATATATATATATATATATATATACACACACACTGTAATTCATATATGCAAACAATTCTAAAAGATAGATCACACAAAAAAAAAAAAAAAAAAGCAACCCTCTTGGATTTCAGAAAATGTGATTTGCTGAAATATCCATATATAAACAGTAGCTTACAAAATTCAAACCCTTTGACAAGACTAATCAAGTGTATTTCATAAACGCAGTTCAACATAAGAAATAATTTAAGAATCTATTCTTGTTCTTTCATTTGTTATACTCATTGTAACTTAATATCTGGTTTACTAAATGATAGACAACATCATATAAACATTTGCAGGATTTTGAACAAAACAGCAGCTGTACAGCCACTTGCCTTCCATCTCACAAATCATCCAAGTAAGACAAACAAAATCATACTGAGCACTGCTGGAGAAGCTAGAGTGAACTCATAAGCTATGTTCTCTGATGGAGTCCTACACATAGACACACCAGTGTTGACCAACCAGCAAAGTCATTCATCAGCTCTTGTGTGGACACTGGAGGCCATCTAGACAAACAGCCAGATAGTGAGAAAGAATCAAGGGAATCCATGCTGACAGCACTTTATGATTTTATATTTAAATAAGTTTTGATGACTCGTGTAAAAATTGATTGAAGGATTGATTTTAATGGCATGTCACAACCCATCTAGATTTATTTTATACCTAGATTAGGGAATTGCATTCACTCTAGTCATATTTTCATTTTTTTTTTGTATGGATGTTTCCTAATATTGTGGGGGGGGTGCATGTGAGTCTATCAAATAATCTTTAAACCAATTTATTTGGGCCATAAATGAGACCCTAACAAGTACTACCATTCCAGAGTGGACCCAAAAGTAATGGCAATAAAGGGGTACTCTACACTATTCAGGTCTCAAGAACTGGAGCCTCATTATCAGATGCAATTTAGTGTCATACCCAAGACATTATCATATAAAAAAGGATTACAGGTTCAAATCCTATGATAGTTTCTATAAAATTTAAAACAATTTCTGTTCTTTTTCAATAAACTACAAGAAAATCCTAATATTGATGATGAAAGGTCTTGATTTTTATAGCCACCATAAGGCAGGTTCTCAAAAATAAAGAATGCAAGTACAAATCTTGCTAAAAGGTTATTTTTTATCCATATTGCTTACTTGATCATTTGAATAGATATAACTGAGAACTGCATAAAAAGCAATAGTATAGGATTTTAAAAAATACTAGTAAAAAATTTTTTATTATTAATAATTCCACAAGTAATAAATCTAATTCTCTTACCTTATTATATTCCATACAATATAACATTATAATCTGAATCAGGATATCAACTGTCTTGCAAGATAATGATAGCTAAAGAATATATCCTCATTGCAAATCAGCAGCCTGATATTGTTATCTGGTAAGTTAATTAAAACTGTGCAATTAAAAGTTCTTTCCTTTTGAAGACAAAATCCAGTGGGCCAATGAGCAAAAGTTGAGATAAAAAATGAGAATCTGAAATTTGAATATGAAGAAAACATCTATTGTTGAAACATGGAGGTCAAGTAGACAATTTAAAGTCAACTGATAGTCTGACAATGTTGTGAAATACTCACAGGGGTAATGGTATCCAGCCCCAAAACCATATCTGACTCTAGAGCCATCTGATGAAGATTTATTAGGAGTATGTTTGCCAAATTATTTCAGTAGTGAATATTCAAACATTCTAAAAGAACAATTTATCAAAGAATTTTATCCTTTGTATAATGATTTAACCCTTTCACTTTCACTAGGACACCAATGTTTCAGTAAAATTTCATTTTAACCCCTAAAATGTCATACTCAAAGCATAATTTTGCATATGCAAAACTTTAAAAAAAAAAAAAAAAAAAAAAAAAGTAGTGAAAGATGGAGTTTATATGTAAAAAGGCTAGAGAGTACAAAGTTTTTTTTGAATAAATTATTACTAAACAATTTCAGTCTAATTTGGTAGTGAAAGGGTTATGACAACTATCCACCTTTTACAACTAATTGTTAAATCAAATCTTAGATATAGTATTGCAATTTTTTATGAGTTTTACTTTATGAAATCAAAATTATATATCCATTTTACATTCTACAAACAAAAGTTTTTGTGCATTAAGGTACAAATATTTTTCTCTAGAATCAGATCAAATCATTCCCTTATAAAGCAGCAGCAACAACAAAATAATTTCCCTCAATAAAAAAAATTGAAAGAAAAAAAAAAAAAAATCAATGAACAAATTTTTATTGAATTCACCTTCTAAGAAGCTCTGGTAATTAAGTTTTGATTTATTTAAACAATTTGTAACTGATAATTTTAAATGGTAGGTCACTCACTATAAGATAATGATTAGTACAAATCAGTGAATTCAGTCCCTACTAGGTACCCTTTATCAAACAAAACTAAGTAATTAATAACCTAATAAAAAAAAAAATTCCTTTAGAAAGGGGGGGTATATCAAGTTACTCTATATGCCAAATTAAGATTATTACCCAAACTCAACAATTTGTCCAATTGTTTACTGCTATAAAGTTTACAACTTTTTAATTTTTAGGAAGAAAATAACTGATATTGAAAAATTTTAAGATTCACAAATCATCTAATTTGTGAAGTTTTAAATGGAATATGAAATACAAATATTAAGTACTTTTTTTTTTTTAGAATGAAAATTTCTTCCATGCAATTGAATTCGAGTACCCCTTTATTGGCTTTACTCTCATATCCACTGATAAAGAGTTGGAGTACCTGTTAGGGTCCCATCTATGGGTAAAAAAAAATCTGTTGAAAAATTCATATTTGATAAGACTATGTGCAAAAGAAAATCTTAAACAACTACACAAAAAAATTTTCAATGAATACAGTTCCCTAACCTCTATGCATAAAATAACTAAGCAGGTTGACATGTCATTAAAAAAAAAAAAAAAAAAAAAAAAAAAAAAAATCTACCAACTGAATTCAATTAAACAAACTCTTGGAATTTATAGATCTATTAGATACTTTTTCTTATCAAAATTTCAAAAGGAATGTAAGGAAAATTATACACCCTAGTTTCTGTATAGACTCAAAATGCTTGTGCATAAACAAACAGCTGCTGCTGCTGTTGCTAAATAAATACCCTAAAAATTCCCTTAGCCAATGTGGTCCACTTGTTGGCCGTGGTCTGAAACTTAGTCTAACGTAAAGTTGGACGGGTTTCGATCCCGGCTTCAAGCATCCTGCGTGTCTAGCCACACTGAAGAGTTCTGATAGAACGAAATAGTCTGTCTGTGGATGACATTACATTATATTATATTTGTACACACAGCAGTAATCTTTCAATCAATGTGTTGTGATTGAAAGTTTGCTTAATTCACAACTAAAAATAAAAATATTAATTTCATAATGAATATAAAATAAGGTTGTTTTTTGAATAAATAAAAACTTCATACAGGGAGTGGCTCAAACAGTACCATCTCCAAATTTGAATTGCTGCATAGTTTTTTTATTCTAAATATTCATGTCAATGAAAGTTTAATTCAAACAAATTCTAATGAAATATTCATATAAATAAAAATTTTAAGAAATTCTTTAGATTAGATTTGTTTTAATGGCACATCAACCTTCACAGGTTATTTAATGCTAAAGTCATCCTTGTAGAAGGACACTAATGGTACTATGAAGGGATAGATAAGGGGGTTCATACATTTCCTCAATGGTATTAGTCCAAAAGTGAACGCAATAGCACAATTGGAATTCAAACTTGCATACTACACCATCATAATCCAGCACATTATCCATCACGGAGACTCCTCTTCTAAGAAATTCTAATCCAATAGCTAAAAGGAAACTCCTAAGTGAACAACCTTTTATCATATTATTGTTGAAACACAGAATACAAGTAAACACTTACAAATTTACATTCTATAATTTTAAGAAGAATCATTACCCCACCAAAAATTCTTGATCTCATTCTTTTTGCTGTAACCACATTTTAGTCAATCCATTTTATAACCTTACCTGAAAAGGAAAAGTCAAGACTAACTGAACCCTTCAAAATATCTGGCTTATATTTATTTTAAGAGACTAATAGAATAAATCAGTGAGAGACAGTAACTATGTAGCTATAGTAAGCATATTATAAAGATGAGTTGAATGAATACAAATAATTTGTAGATATTACAGGATCAAGGATTGTTTTTGAATACAACAACCATTCCGCACAATCTACTTACTTCTCTTCAGAAGAACTAACTTGAGTAAGTAACAAAGCATATGAATATGGGAAAAAAGAATATAATCAAGAAGCTAGACATCTGAAAGTCATGCTTTGTGAAAATAAAAGAAATCTCTACCTGAAGCAGAGTAGAGCATGACAAGAGAAAGTTTATATTACCCACCCAAGGATGAACTTTAAATAATAGATAGGCACCATTAGTGGAAGGAGAAAAAAAAATTGAAGGAAATGATATACATGAGCCAAGACAAATGTATAAGTTAGACTAATATGAATTTCTTTGCTTACCAGCCCAAGAATTAGAAAGCATTCTCTCTCCATGTATATTTATTGGAAAAAAAAAAACTTTCATGGTTTGCTGAGAATGAGTCAAACCAATTAATATATGTGTTACTATTTTTTTTTTCAATTAGTTATCATTTTCTGGTTTGCTCCACTCAACTGAATTCAGTCAAGCAAATAACCTGGGAATTTATGGATCTAATACTTTTCTTATTAAAATCTAAAACACCTTAGATAATTTCTATATTGACTCAAAGTGTATATGTGGAATAGCAGTTCACCTGATGATTTTAATCATAAAACTCATACATCTTTTACATCATATTTTTTACAGTTGATATACATTATAATAGTGCTCAGTTTATCTTGTGTATTGAGCACTGTATAAAAAAAAAACTTATGAATTAGAACTGCTTTTAACATACAAACACAAACACATAACAGCACAGTAGTAATCTTTTAAATTACCAACATGTATAGGGATTGAAAACAAAAATTGTATGCCACATAATTTGAGCTCAGCTCAATGATTTCTTATATAACTTGTTTATAAATTTTCTTTAAATATTTAGATATTATTTGAAACATTTTGCATATGTAGAGTTAAAATATCTAGAATTTTTTCCAGAACAATTTTTCAACAAAATGTTTAACTATACAAACTATATGTAAGAGTTCTACATTTACAGCCTATAATAGCAAGGGATCAAGCAAGTATGAACTATTCAAAATAGTAACTACCAAAAATAAACACACTGAGGATTTTTAAGGCAATGACTATTACAATAAGTAAGTACAGTACATATTTATTCACCAATAAAAACATGATGTAAGCAGTGCTATCTAATATATCAATTTCTTTCAATTAAACAATTCCTATGACAAGAGTTCCAAAAATATGGATTCTCAGAAAGATATATATAAAAGCAGTGAATAATGTGAAAAATAAGGTCTAAAAATAAATAAGGGAACAAAATATTGTTATATTTTAGCTAGTTTCTTAAATAAGTAATTTGTCCCAAATACTGTTTAACTTGATACCTTCATCAGATAATGCTGGTCAGTGCAAAGATTATTTACTTGTAAATAATCTTTTAAAATTTCAATGCCATTTTTATTAAATATCTATATTCTTACAGATATACACACAAAAGCAAATTTATAACCCATTATCATAAATTTTGAAAGCTGTTTTACAATAATAAATGGCTCTTTGTAAAAGTCAATATTGAGCTATCATTTTAGGATATAAATATTGTAATGTTCAAAGATTATGTGGAATTTTTTATGCAACAGTATATATTAAACAGTATTAAACAAATAACAGTAACAGATTTATTGTTTTGTAAATGAATCCAAAATTAATATATACATTTCTAGATTGTACAAATGCATTAAATTTTCCACTGGATTAAAAATGCTTGCCAAATCTCAAGTGCTGACGCTTTGATAACTGAAAATTAATTACAGAAATTGCTTAGTTTTTTTACCTTTTTATATGTAAAATTAACGTTTTAAAAGTCGAAATCACGAATCTTTTAATGGTTCGAAAGTTTAAGAACAAAAACATTTAAAAGAATAGAAAACTAAAACATCGTTTATGAGAATTATTTCAAAATTCAAACATTTTATCGTGTCATATGTGTACTGATTTAGATGTTTCTGAACACAATCTTATGACTTCAAAAATAATCCATTCAAAAAAGAAAAAAAAAGTCAACAAGAAAGCTCATTTAAATTGAATTAACACAGCACGAATTAAAAAAAAATATTTTGTCACTTTATTCTCTCAATGAGATGCAAAACTAGCTAGTCATTTAAAAACTAATACTTAGACACTTTTTTTTTTAAAATGATTAACCACAAATAAGGAATCTACCAAAAAATTTTCAGATCGATGCTTCAAATTGATTTTTAACTATTAATTCCTATCATCACAGGATTCTCCCCAATTTAATCATAGAAAACTCGAAGCAAATTAAAAACTAACCAGAAAACAGTAAAAACAAAGAAAGGATGGCATTCGAAACTTATAAAATTTCCAGGGAAATTATTGTAAATAAATTTGTAGTTGGAAATAAACTGAAGTTTTTGTGGAAGAAGGTGTTTTTGTTTTTTTAACTTCTAACTTCAATAAAAGAAGCAAACAATACCAAGCAAGGGGAAAAAACAATGGCGGGAAAAAAGAGTCCATACAAACGAATTGCTAAAGAATATGGTCTCAATTTAGTTTAAAGAAATTCATTTATTTAATACCACAAGATTGAACTAACTTTTTTTTTTTTTTTTAACTCGTATGAGACAGCACGTTTTTCAAAATAAAAATGGGAATATACTATTTCCGTAAGAGTAAATCAAATAGATTCAGCAAACATTAATTGCCCCCCAACCCTTAATCCTGATAATGATAAAAAAAAAAAAAAAAAAATTACTGTTCTTTTGTTTCTTTAAACAAAAACAAAAATCATATCTTACGGAATCTACATTAACAAATTTTAAAAACTAAAAATTTAGTCTGACTAAATTTTCTTCTTGCGTAACTATACCGAAATAATTCACTTAACAAAAATTATCATGACGTGTCCCCCTTCTCGACCAAATACAAACACAAGCACTTAAAACGATTAAATAAGTATTTCAAACAGGACAAAGGAAAAATACACCAAAAATCTTGGGTAAATAAAAACAAATTGGTAATGATAAAATCTAAAATAAAGCTTTGATAATTTTTAATAATTATGTCAATGAATAGCATAAATAAAATCACAGACACACGTGTTTGAGGTTAAACGACTGGTACGAAGGATTTAAGTGTAAACACTATCGTGTTAGTTATTTTTAAATAACTTTAAAATTAAAAATAATGGTGGACATAAAATGTACTTATATTTTTGTTTAAAACAACAAAAATCCAATTGTAAATTCTAAAGTACGAGTTAATTTTCTTTAGAAAAAAAAAATTTAAAAAAACGACCCTGAAATAAAAAAAAAAAAATCAAACATTGCAATCTGGATGTAAAACGAAAGGATCCACTTACTTTGAAAAAGTGTTTTCATGCAAACAATGTTTATGTTTAATATGAATATTATACTTACAGTGACATTTGTTGGGATTTCTTTTCTTTTTCACACTCTTCTGGTTCACATTCGTCGCAGCTTTCACCGCCAGAACTGCTCTCAGTAGCATCCGAATCAAGAGCCGATTCCATATGTCTCAAAACAGTATTTAACTGACAAGCTACACGCTCAGATTCCACACAAGTTTCTTTGTCAAGTTTTAATATACTGTTGGAATCAACTTTAGAAACATTTGGGATCAGTCTTTGATCAATTGACATTGGTTGAGGCGATTGTAATTTCCTTACTAAATTTACCAAAGCGGCAGTCGACAAGCTCCGTACATCCTCACTTTGTAATAATTCAGTTTGAAGACCCGTGCTTGGAACTGTCATACTAGGGTTTGGAGTCTTTATAGATTTTGCCATAGTTTGGAGATTTTTATGCTGTTTATTGACAAATCCAGCCAACTGACGTCTGATGTGCTGTTCAAGTTGTTTTCCCTGGATTCGTCGAAGTCGTTTCATCAAAGTATTCACCTTTTTACTTAAAATGCATTGAAATGTCACAACTTGCTGTTGAGCCGAGAGAAGATCGAGGCCACTGTCAACACTCCTTCCGGATTCACTAACAATGTCCTCATTAAAAGTTTTATCAATAGTGACTGTGTTCATGTTGTTTATGACTGCTGCTTTCATTAGAATTTCACTCCTTATTGATCGTCTAATATTACCTTGAATTTTACCGGTTAAATAAGGGGCAGGACGTTGGGAAGTGTTTCCACTCTCAGTACTACAATTGGCAGGGTTATTGGCTGAGGAATTTCCCCGCTGTGAAGAGAATAGACTCGGTCGATTCATTAGATTCTTATTCAAGAAATTGCTAACTCCGCTGTCTTTTGGAGCTGTGAGTTTGTGTAAACCGCAATGATTTAGGGGTAAGCGCCGCACAACTTTGAAATTAAAACTCCCACTAGCCGTCGAAATCGATGTGCTGCTGACTACTGGCTTGCCCAATTCTCCGTTGACGTTCTTTAAGTACGGAAGATCAGGGAGGGTGGTTGATTTTAACCCTTTGTCTGATGATAATTTGGCAATAGAACCAGTAAATTCTTCTTTCAATCCAATTGTTTTATCCCGACCGTTGAGCAGACTACAATCTGTAGAAGCGGGTGGCGAAAGAGGCAGCTTAATATGTGCTTGTGTGGCCGCTTCCGTGAGCGCTGGCGCCATAGCGGCCATGCACCATACCCTTAGCGGCAAAGGGCTGCACATAAAAGTCTGATAGATAAGCACATAAGACAATTTCGTAATCAGGGAATCCACAGCGACAGGCAGAAGATCCGAGTTACAATTCAAATAACCATTCAATACAAGATCTCTACAATGAAATTAAGCACGTGACTAATGTCGTTCACAAATCGTGGAGTTAGATTAGCCATTCTGTGCCAGGCGGAAGAGAAATATACTCGAACCTGAAATGGATTAAAATAAGAAAAATCTTACGCATGCTGAAGAAAGAATGAACACTTTTACATAAGTGCAATATTCACAAAAATGCAGCACAATTTATGAATGATACTGAATATAAAAAGCAAATAAACTGTTTTAATCAAGCCAGACATTAGACATTGAAGTTAGAACCAACTGAAAAATAAACAAAACTAATATCATTTAACAGAAAATAAATTCTCAAATTTAAATGACAATAAAGCGAAAAAACTAAATGTTTAACATGTACCACGTGATTTCGCCACGTACCTAGGTGGTTGAGCTAAAATAAAGAGGTGATCACTGGTGCAGCAATAATAGTAAGTGAGTACAAGCTTGTGTCGTCTTGAGATTCTCGTGTCACCTTAGTAGCCAACAGAGCGATTACTTCTTTTTTAGACAGAGTAGCACAAGCAGATGGATAAGTCGTAGTCAGTCAGTAATTTCCCCAAAAGCTTCACAACTTACTCCACACAAATAATATTTTCCCTCCTCCACCACTGCAGCGTATGGGCAGGGAGATAAGCAGTTTGTTGTTAGAAGATAGACTGCCTAGATTTTCCTTTTTTTTTTCCCTTCTTATTATGTGACGTTGCTGGGTGTATTTTTAAAGAAGTAGGTCCCACAGCATCAGCTTCACATTAATCAGCTTCGTTTTGGTCGTCAAGCGTAGTCACCTTCCCCCTATCAAAATTAGTAGGTGGAGGCGGTCATGGCGCCGGCGAAGAGCTAGTAGGTTCGTTTGTATGCTGTAGTCTCGATTAGAATGATATCGTCAATAATAATAGCAGCGGAAAAGGCGGCGGCGGCGACGACGACAACAACTACTCCATAATACCATCATGGCGCCGCTGAACAGAAAGAAACAGAGTAGTAAAGATAGTTATTGAGATAGAAAGGGAGGAGGACGACGGCAAACAGGCCATCATCAACATCCCATAACAAAAATGCGGGACAAGGAGACATTCAACTTCGCTTCGGCATTGGTCAAACACTGAAGAATGCTCAATTTTCATTGGACAATTCAATGCATTCCCATTGGTCACTTCATTGTGCTACTGAGGCATTACATTTTCTAAACTCACTCCTCTGCAAACAGAAAATGCAAAAGACAACTATGGATGGAATTTTACTTCCTTTCGCAAATATGTTTGTTTCATTTGAAATATTAGCACCAGCAAAATCAAATTTTGTAAAAAAATTATATAAATATGTACCAGTAGTGATAGAAATCTGTTAAAAAAATGAAAATGACGATTACAAATATTCAGCAGGGGGGGAATGATACTAACTTTACCGTACCTGTCTCTTAAGGAGAACGGTAGTAGTCAAGCGAGAAAAAGCAATGGTTGCAATCATGGCTGACTAAGAGTTTCTAGTAATTCTTTCTATGTATGTATGTATGTATGTATGTGTGCGTGCGTACACACACACGCGTGTATCAAAATAATCTTGGTAAGTAAAACGATCGAACGTTTAAAAAGGGTGTCGCACTGTAAAGACTTAATTTTCAAGCTTTACAGTCGGTATTATTATTTTAATAGAACTTCTATATTAGAAGTCTTTATCCTAAATTACTGTGGAATCATTCAGTTTGTGATACTGAAATTCATTTCACAAGAAAGAAAGCTGGTAGCTAAACAAATTGTGGAAGAGATTTGAATTTGTTCATCATACATTTTCATATTATTATTATTATTATTATTATTAAATCATTGGAAGCCTTCTTCTAATACGTTTTTTACTCTCACTTAAAAGGACTTCGATCACACGCACGCACACACACAAAAAAAAAATCGCGCAAGTATATTATTCGAGAAGACCAGAGAAAAGAACAAGATGGTAATATTGTGATTGTTGAAGGTTTAAAATACACTCTTCAGACTAAGGCATGGCTAATTCAATTATAGTGATAGATTTGACCTTAAAACTAATTTGAAGTGTTGTTTTATGTTTTGTTTGTTTAGGTTTTTTTTTTTTTTTCAAACAAATGTTATTAATGTTAAATACAGCACATAAGTTGGCTTTTTTTCGTTGGTTTGTTTTTTTGTTTTTTTTTTATTGTTTCATTGCAGCAATAAATGGAATTGTCATGTTTTAGGGTTTTTTTTTTTTTTTACATAAACCTTACACCGTTTTGAAATGTTTATGAACATTTATTTTTATTTATTTATTTTACGTTTCTTCATTTCATTGATGAAAAGGGCGTTACCCTTAATTGTGGTCAAATGACCCGAAGTGAGCTTTTAAGTTATTTGTTTGGTTAGTTTAAATCAACATTATGTCCCCTTTTCAATTCACATCAATTTTTATTTATTGGAGTATTCATCCATGTTTCTTGTTTAATTTAAAGTTGCGATTACGCTTTTTTATTATGAAAATCTAAGGTTTTTTTTAGCATTTACGAAAGAAAATTTTCCTCTTTCTTTTGAAAGAATCACTTGTTTAATATTACTGTAAACAAAAAATATATACTTGCGTGAAAAAGGAAATAAGATTTTTTTTTTTTCAAAATAAAAATAGGCGGTAATGGATTGTTATTTAACGTTACCAACTTGACAAAAAAATTAAATTGCAGAGATAATTATTTACAACATGCAAAATAATTTATAACTGAGAATTATTAATATTTAGAACTAATGAGTCGCAAAAGGTAAAAATCAGGAACATTAAAGCTTAAAACAAATAATCAAAAAAACTAAATGTCAGTAAAAAAAAAAAAAAATGTCAGTGATCATATTATACATGTAAGTATCGTAAACTAATTGGTAAGGTCCTATTTTGAGCACCTTATAAAGTGTAATAGTTAGCCAGTTGAACTTGCAAATAATTCCTAGCGAGTTTGATTTTACTTGAGTGCCCCATACTTCTGGCTTTGTTCCAAAATAAGTTAAGCTTAGTAAATGACTACTTTAGTCATATTTATTTGCATAATTGTGTTAAGAATTTTGAAGTAAAAAAAAAAAAAAAATTCCACCTCTATGAATTTATTTTATTAAAAAAAAAAAAAAAAAAAATAGAAGTAATTTTAAATAGGTTAAAATCATTCTTCTGAGTGAAAAGCTATAATCCGCATTCATTAATTCAGAAAGATTTTATATAAGAATAAAAAAAAAAATTTAAACTGACTTTCAGAATATCTTAGATGAGGAAGTATCACTATCATATACTGACATTCTTATCTCAGCGGTCCTTGTGGTGTAATGGTTAACATGCTAGACTACAACATCATAGTGAGTTCAAACTCCAGTCTTACTGTTATGTTCTCTTTAGGGCTAATACCCTTGGGAAAAATAGGAACTTCTTTATCCCACCGTAGCTATGGGTTAAATAGTACCACTACTGTCCTACAAGTATAGCTATGGTATTTAATAACCCACGAAGGTTGATATGCCATAAAACTAAGAAACCAAACTTATCTTGGATGACAACCTTTCAGGAATTTCAAACTGAACCCTTTATTCAATCCACAGAGGTAAACTGAATTAAGTACTTGTTCTAAATTCCTAAACTATTGTGACTATAACAAACTAAGATGAGGATACTAGTCTGAGAACATCAGTATGGGGCATGCTTAGTGTTAAAATCATCATTATAAGAAATGGAATTGTCAAACAGTTCCATTCCTGGATGAGGCTGTTTGCACAAATGCTTTTAGGAAAGGCATAAATCCATCTATTCTTACCTCCAGTTATATGAAAATAATAACGCAGATTGGATTCTTTCGCCTTTGTTTGGTAACCATTTTAAGAGAAGAAAAACTTAATTCAAACCAGCTGTATTCTGCTTAAAAATTGACCTATGGCAAGTGTGTGAGTGTAAATCAATGTACAATTCTAAAATTAAACTATTCTGTTTTTAAAATGAAAACTTATGGAGATTAAGAATAAATGTAACATGAAATTATTTTCCAACAGATAAAATTTTTCATATTTCAATAACTCCAAAAAGGTTTGTATTCATTTAGAAATTTTATATTGAATTAGGAATTTATAATTTTTGAAAATCAGTGAGCAAAAAAGATTCAAAATAGTAACTGAATTATAATGAAAATCAGACTGATATGCACTGAAGATGCAGCAGCACCAGAATGCAGATTGTTAGACTTCTCATGAAATGTCAATCTGGTTTTCCATATTGTCTTTTTCTTTCTCATCTCATCAGATTTTATTCCAAAATTTCCTGAGCACCGCTTATAATAATGCTAGGTTGAGTAAAGTCAAAGTACAGGATGTTTCAGAAAAATTGATATCATTTCGTAATCTAATAACTTGACCAATTTTAATTCAGATGATCTTAAATTTTAACAGCACGTGTCGAGACAACTCAAAATTCTTTGGATCCCCCCCCAATATAGAAATGCCATTCACTGGAAAAGAAAAAGTAGTCAAACATTAAGCATAGAATTTTGATTTGTTCTACACATGCTGTTAGAATTTGAGATCATCAGAAGAACTGGTCACATGATTAGATTACGAAATGATACAATTTTTCTGAAACACCCAGTTCATCTCAAATGATATCAAATTTTTAAAAACATTCTGTCATACAGAATGGTGAGAATTCAAAATTAAAAAAATAAATAAACTACTACTTCAGTCCCATTATTAGTGGATGAATTTTTATGCAAATATAACAAATTTAATTTGAACTCAAAAATTAAAAAATAACTTCCTAAAGATAGAATTTCATGCTTTGACTAAATTGAAAATACACACTATTCTTTTAATATCTTGAACATTTAAACACATCAGACTTTTTTAGCCTTCCGAGAAATAATGTTCATAAATGAATATTTAAATGAAATTACACTTTCAGCTTTGGTTTGGTTGGTTGTTTGGGTTTTATGGCATATCAACCCTTGTAGGTTATTTAATGCCAAATCCATTTTTATACAAATAGTTCTATTTCAAACAATTCAGTTTAGGATAAGTATGCAGTTTAAATGTAAGTACAGTTTAATTGTGAAAAATATTTCTATTTCAAGCTATTCAGTTTAGTCAAGCAGTGCTAATTCAGTTTAGTATAAGTACGGATTTTATTTACACACAGTTAAATGTATATAACAATTCAGTTTAGTGTAAATACAGTTTCAATGTCAAAAAACAGTTCTATTTCAAATAATTCAGTTTAGCCTAAGCACACAGTTTAAATGTAAGTACGGTTTAATTGTCAAAAGCATTTCTATTTCAAGCTATTCAGTTTAATCAAACAATTCATTTTAGCATAGGTATGCCATTAGTTCTATTTAACCCACATCCTATCAGGTGGAGGTGCCTGTGGTGTAATGGTTATCGTCGTAGGAACTGAACACAGCGATACAAGTTCAAATCCTGGACGAGACTGATTGCATTTTCACATTGCACTAATACCCTTGGGAAAGGTATGAATCCAAATATTCTCCCTCCAGCTATGGATAAATAGTAGGGCAGAGTAGGTTCTTCAACCTTGGTGAGGCAACTAGTCTAAGAGAAGGAAAACTCCGCTTAAAAATTGACCTTGTGTCATATCCTGCCCGAGCGGAGGGGTTGGTAAATATGATCAGGTGCTACCACACTGAGCCAGAGTGGACCTGGGAGCAATGGTAATGAAGAGGTGCACCGTATTCCCCAAAGCCCCAGCATTACTGAGACCTCACCATCAGATTGTTTAGTGTCATAATCAGGACACTCATTGGGGGGGGGTCTTACCCCTCTGCAGAGGTGCAGTCATTGTATTCTACAGCCCCAGCTGGCTGGGCAAACTTTCAGCTTTACAAAAATTACTAATGTGTTTTGTTGTTTTTTTTTATCTTAAAAAGAAAAAAAAAGAATATATTTTCCTCAAATTCCAATTTAATTTTAAAGCTTTTTAAATGAATTATTTGCACAATTTTTTTTAAATTGATTATGTCTTCTTTTATGTGATATTAAAATTTAGAAGTTCTTCTTTTTTGATAACTTACTACATTACTAAAATGTATTCGATCTACTCCTGTCTTTGATAAATTTTATAACTATTAAACAAAAACTAAAATTGTTTTTTTCACACTGAATGCTCAAATGTTACTGGTTTACATCAGATTAAGCAATTAAAATTCAAAAGATGATGGCACTCAAAATGTAAAGAATTCAACTTGAGCAAAAGTAAACAACTGAAAGGAAAAAACATTCTGATATATATATATATATATATATATATACACACACACATGATGTAATGGTTATAGTCATACAAAGTAGATTTGGCTACCCAAGTTCAAACCCTGATCAAGGCTGTTTGCATTTCATATAGTACTAATACCCTTGGGAAAGGTATGAATCCAACATTCTCCCTCCAACTATGGGTAAATAGTAGGGCAGACTAAACTCTCTAACCTTGATACAGTAACTGGTCTAAGAGAAGGAAAACTTTGAATTCAAACCAGTTCTAGACCTTGAGAGAAATGGACTCTGCCAGGCTATTTCTACCCAAGACACACTACATGGGTTGTGCCCCCACCACCAAACTAGGTTACAGAAACAGTGAGAGATAATAAACAGCAAGATTAACAATTTTACTCAACATAAACATTTGGTGCACACAAATCACTAAGTTTTAGTGTTTTTAAAGGTATTAAATGCAATTAGTATCTTTATAGTGATGATCGTAAACTACTTATCTTAATGATAAATGAAGAATGATGCCTTAAGAGTTTTAATATATCAAGAACAAGCAGAAGTATCTAGTGTTGTCCAGGATAACAATATCCTAAAATACATTTGTTGACCGTTTCACTGGTAAGTTAGATTGAAATTGTTTAACAATAATTTATTTTAAAAATCTTTGTGCTGTTAGACTTAATAGATAACCGCCATCTTTAATCCTTTCACTACCAAGTTTGTTTTTTGTTTTGGATATATAAAATTATGCTTTGTATACATTTTATGAGTTAAAATGAAATTCAACTCAGATACCGATTGTCCCAGTGGGAGCGAGAATGAGTTAAACAAATCAGTTCTACAAAACCATAGGAAGATTTTCTTCCTCAGCATGCAATTTTTTGGAGGGGAATGGCATTTTAGATTAACACTTAAATGACTCTACTGAAAGAAAGTCCACAAAAATTATAACAAATAGAATTAAGGCATAAATTAAAAATGTTGAATTCATCAAGCATTATGTATTAGCACTCTTTCTTGAATAATGATGATAGACAATTTTTTTTTTTTAAATATTGTCTTTCATCTTATCAAGTATGATGACTATTTTATTAGGTAATGATATATAACTGATACATTTCACCTATCTTTAACAATAAAAAAGGTCACTAAAACTTTTGTATGCTTCATTGGAATTTGAGCAGAACTGTCCAAAATTGTTTCAATTTGAGACTACCATAAAACAAAAACCAATTTTATTTACTTTCTGTACAATTAAGAGCTTACTTTTACTTCAAAAAGTTTCAGCAGGTAGGGGGAGTTGTCTTCACATCTTCCAGATCTGGAGTCTCACCATCAGATGCAATTTAGTGTCATACCCAGGACACACCCTCCCCTTTTTTTTTTTTTGGCCAGGTCTTATTAGGTGTCAAAAAGTTTGTTTATACATACAGTAATTTCATGAGCAAAAGTCATTTTAAAGTTTTAATTTAATAAATCAAAACTAAATAGTAAATTAAATATTTGAGTATTAAACAAACTAACCTAAATAAATAGGTATGGAAGAAACTTGTGTAGGGATGTTTTTTCGCAGGTGTCAGAAATTTTAAAAGAAATCATTCATATCCATAACAGATAAAAGAAAAGTTATATTAAAGTTTTAACTTAATAAATGGAAACTAAAATATTTGTAATTGCTAAAAATAGGAAAAATTCATTCAAATTAAAACAAACAAGAAATATTGATGACCAAAGATAAGAGAATGAATTAAATATTTTAGTATTAAATAGTATAAAAAAGTGGGTTGTGTTTTATGACATATAAACCTTTGTACATTATTTAATGCCAAATTCTGTATATATATATGTATATATGATTTGTAAATAAGTAATTTGTAGGTAATATTTGTAAACAAGCTAGAATTCATTTGCTTGCACAGTTAAATGGTTTAAAGCATAGTAAATGATTAAATAGTTCTATTTGACCCACAGATGAGACCCTTGCAGGTAATAGGCTCTACAGGGTCAGAGTGGACTTGGGAGTAATGGCAATGAAGGGCTACTCTACATTCCCCAAAGCTCTAGGACTGGAGCTTCACCATCAGAAGATTTAGTGTCATATCCAGGACACTTGTTTGGTGGGAGAGGGTCTTACCCCTGTGCAGAGATGCAGTCAGCATATTCTACAGCCCCAGCCAATGGGGGTTTATAAAAGAAAGTAACTAAACTAAATTTAAATGGATGTATGTGTTTTTTTACACAAGTCAAAAGTTATCAGATTATTCTTTCTTTTAAAATTAAAATTCATTCAAGGTTAAATTTTTTGTTTTTTTAATGAATTGTCAAATAAATTTAATGAATAAATGAAGGTAATGGCAGAGGGGTTGGGTAAATACATGCTTTGAAGCAAGTTATTTTAAAATTTGTTTTTAATAGATGCTAAATCTATTATTTGCAATTTTACTTTGAACATTTTGTTTAAATCAAATATTAACGGTAATATTCCAATGTCTTAAAAGAATAGATTAATTTAACCTTTTGGTGAAAAGCCAGAAAAATGAAACCTTGAAATACAATTTATGTTTGGTTGGTTTTTTGGGTTTTATGGCATACCAACCTTTGTAGGTTATTTAATGCCAAATCCATTTTATACAAATAATCAGTTCTATTTCAAACAATTCAGTTTAGCATGAATACAGTTTGTCAAAAACATTTCTATTTCAAGCTATTCAGTTTAATATAAGTAAAGATTTTGTTTGCACACAGTTAAATGGCAAAACAGTTCTATATTAAACAATTCAGTTTAGCATAAGTACAGTTTCAATGTCAAAAACAGTTTTATTTCAAACAATTCAGTTTAGCATAGGTACACAGTTTAGTTCTATTTAACCCACAGATAGGGCTCTATCAGGTGCTACCACTCTGGGCCAGAGTAAACCTGGGAGCGATGGTAATGAAGCAGTGCTCCACATCCCCCAAAGCTCCAGCATCACTAGAACCTCGCCATCAGATTGTTTAGGGTCATATCCAGGAAACTCGTTTGGGGTGGGGGTCTTACCCCTCTGCAGAGGTGCAGTCAGTATATTCTACAGCCCCAGCTGACTGGGCAATACAATTCATGATCTAGGCATTTAAATACTATATATGAAATTTGTCTGGCATGGCTTTTAGCCCAGGTTTTAACTTGGGCTAAAAGCATGGTAAGGGTAATCTGAAGCCAAATTTTTTTAAACCTGATTTTTCTGATGCAGGTATCATTGGGGGAAAAAGAAAAGTTTTGTTAAATGGGCCAAAGCTATGCTTTTAATCTGGACTAATCAGTTATTTAAGTAAATGCTACTAATTAATGAAAGCTACTGTATGAAAAAAGTTCAAATGTACCCACTTTGATATAATACTTTAAATTAACATTGTTTCAAATACATACTAAATAACTATTTTCCCAATAAAATGCTGGTGACAAGATAAATGTTACAGTTTAAGTAATAATAGCAAATCAGATAAAATTTAAAATATTGGATAGAATTCTGTTTACATAGTGTTTCTTGGATTCAGAACAAAAAAGAAAGTAAAATTTTATTCAAGTTTTAGGTTGACTAATTAAAGAGAATTACCTTCAAGTAAAAAACTGCTTAGATAAATTACATTGGAAAAAAATCAAAGCGTCAGCTATTCAATATTGTTTGGTACTGCCTTCAGTTTATCTCTTCCCACAGAAATGCATGAACCAATTGATATAATAATCATAGCCACAGAGAAAGAAATCTGATTGCTAAAATTATCTAGTACATATTTTAGAAATACTAGTAACCAATAACAATGTATATTGCATATAAAGGCTTAAAACAGGCTAATGTATAGAATGCACTGTATGTACTTGAGTATTATTTGATACTATCTGGGACTATTTGTTGGCTTTTGCAACAGGAAATTAGCCTCAAACAACTATTTACACCCAAAGTATGTGTCTTGGTTAAAATTTAGTTCTCAGAAAATCTCATGATACATGAGTATATATGGTAGATGGTTAGATAAACCAAGTTAATGCTGTTATCAAACATTAGTCTTATTGAATGATAATATTAGTTTTTGAAGTACAAAACAAAACCTTTAAGAGAAAACTTCATAATGATGTTGCAGTTTTTAAATATCAAGTAAATGTACAATAATCATATGTATTACCAATTCAAAAGGACTTGACAAAAGGGTCACAAAAATTGTAAACTATAAACAAAATATTTCAGTATTTATTTTTATTCATATATTTTCTTTTTCACAAATTTCAGGTTAATTCTTCATTTCTCTACTGGCCAGCTGAATTGTTCACTTACAATTACAACATGTTAATGTTTTTTCTGAACGAATCAACTTTCTATTGTTTACATAACTTTAATAATTTGTGTATAAGATGCACTTTTTTTCAATCCAAAAGTTAGGGATGCGTATTTTACAGAAGAACTATAAGATTACCTTTTTTTCTGGCTACATGCTTCACGATGTTCAGGACAGGATGGCCAACAGTAAGTTATATGTAAGTCCAAACAAATCTTTTATGCCGTTGCAGAGAAATATTCATGAGAATGATATTTGTTTATAATTCTGTTTCTCCTCATGTGTATTTTTGCCACAAGTTTGTATTTTTCAATGAACATGTCCATGTGTTTGCTATAAATACTGTAAATTTTGTATTTTAAGACTGTAAACTATATAGATTCTTATTTTTTAGTCAACACAAACTGATAAAAAGTTGAACAAATGCTAAATTTAGGTTAAATTCAGCTGCTACAAATTCTAAAAAGTCAAATTTTTTTCGAGAATTTCATGGTCATGTGTTAGAGGTGCATGTTAAACACATATTACGGTAAATTGTCAACAAAAGCAGAGTTATCTCAATAAAGAAAAGTTTTAAGTGTGTGTCTTGAAATAAGGGAGGTAATTAGATTTATTAAACTGCAGTAAATTAATATGTAGATTAGTCTTCCAAATGAAAACTTTCCAAGCTTCTTGCTTAACAAGATTAGCATTCAAAACCCTTTTTTTTCTTCTTTTACCTGAGATGGAATACTGAAATCTAGCAAAAATACACACTATAACATTATGGATTCAAGAGAAACATATAAAAAAATTAACATGGATATTTGTAAGTGAAAATAAAAGATTTGTCCTTCAAAAACTTACATTATACATTATGTAAGATTTATAGAGTTTTTAATAAAAATGGGTTATTTGTCTAGACTAGCTTTCCCTTTCACCATGACTTGAAATGATACATATGAATATATAGTTGTTTTGGGGGGATTTTTTTAGATTTAGGTGATCATGCATTTTAGGAAATAAACTATAAATGACAGAAAAAAATCATCTTTTGTTATTCATTCTGAGAAGAAAAAGACTTTAATCAAAAAGATACATTTTCAATCAAAACGATATACTTCTTAAATTTACTTGTTTTAAAATGAGTCATCACCTTCCAAAAACTTGACACTACACACTACTACCTAAAGGTTCTTTGAACTTAAGGAATGTAAAGGCTTCTTCATAAAAAGAAAGAAAATAAGGTTATGTTCTAATGAGTTATTTCTAGTGATGTGAAATGTCTGGAAAGATATGAAAAATACTGGGTAATTTGATCAAAGAACAGATTAATCCATCTGTTCAAATTTCTTGCTACAGTACATTGTGTGGTATAATGGTTAACAAGTGGACCATTGTTAGCAAGTTCAGTGTTCATTGGGTGCCTCCTCCATCTGGCCTTTTGCCAAGTTTAAATGGCTGCTGTACAATAGTTAGAGAGGGTATTCCAACTAAAATGTGATAAAAAAGCTACAATAAGAAAATTGATAAAGAATAGATTGAATGATTTTAACTGCATGTCAACCAGTCTAGGGTTATTTTATGCCAAAGGTTAGAAAATCACATTCAGTGTACATTGATATTTACATTTTCTGTATAGTTCTGAGTCCCCCCACCTCACAGACCTGACAAGTATAAATAATTTTTTAAACAGATCTATTTAACCCATAGATTGGACCTTAACAGGTACTACCACTCTGGGGTCATAGTGAACCTGGGAGTTATGGCAATGATGGAGTACTCCAAACACCCAAGAACTAAAGAACTGGAGCCTCACTGTCAGATGCAGTTTAGTGTCATACTCAGGACATCCCTTTCTGAAGTGTTACCTCTCTGTAGGGGATATAGTCAGTGCATTCTAAGCCTTGCTGACAGGGCAACAAATTTAACTGAGCCACAAAATATTCTAACAATCATAATTGACATTAATAAAATTAAAATTAGTAATTAAAAAATAAATAAAGTCAAGTAATTAAAGTAGAAAACTGGTAACAATTGAGCATTATGATTTTTACTACCTGCCTTACTTTCAGAATTTAATCTTGACAGATATATTCTGTTAACAAATGGAGATAGTCATTAACAAAAAGTTCCACACAGCATGAAACTTATATGCAAGTTTCAAAATCCAGTCACATGGTCGATCATAAATAGCATTTATCTGTAGCTTATACAGAAAAATTGGTTTGGTTTGGTTTCTTTGTTAAATAGCACATCAACTTTTGTGGGTTATTTAATGTCAATACCATTCTTGTAGAACAGTAATGGTACTATTTAACAGGAGAGGATAAGGAGGTTTATACCCTTCCCAACGGTATTAGTCCCAAAGTGAATGCAATAGCGTGACTGATGTCGCAATTCAGCATTTTAGCCACTACACTATGGAAAAACTTACCAGAAAAATTGGTTGTTTTAAAAATCAAATCTCATTATCTCTTTCAACTCGAACTACAGTTCGCACTATTGGTGGGGCTCAGAATACACCAACTGTATTTCCCCACCCCCTGTAGAGGGGTAAGACCCCTCTCAAAATAGGGTATCATGGGTATGACTCTAAATTGCATCTAATGGTGAGACTCTAGTTCTAGGGAGTTTGAAGTACCCCTTCATTGTCATTACTCCCAGAACTACTGAACTAGAATAGCAGTACCTGTTAGAATTCCATCTATGGGTCAAATAGATGTGTTTAAAAATTATTCATATTTAACAGGACCATGTGCTAAAGAAAATACTTAAACAACAACAACAATAAAATGTAAACATTTGTAAACAATGTACAATGAATACAATTCTCTAACCTTTAGGTATAAAATAATCCTAGATGGATCATCATGCTGTAAAAATCAAACAAACTACAGAAATAAAAATGTTTACTCATCAAATGACCATGATTAATCAAGTGAATCTTTGAAACAACAACAATATTCAAATAATTCTGTAATAACACCACACTTATCAAAATCTGCATATCACTTTGCATTTTTATTTATTCTCTGTATTTTCTGAACATTAAACTTAAGATAAAATCAAGTAAAATAAATATTTAATCCTCTACTTTGTCCTCTCACAATAAATTAGATTAATCTTTAATATCTATTTACAAATTAGATAGAATTGATTTTTTTTTATTGGACACAACCTGGTCTCAATACGAAATGAGAAATTTTATTATGGACATGAATAAGCAAAGAAGAAAGAAACTATGGAAAAAAACAGTGAAGAGAGAATAAGTTGAAAGAAAAAGAACATTAATTGATAGCGAGAAGGGAGCAAACTGGGGTTTAAGAAAATTATAGTAAGAGAAGAAAAAGTAATAATTAAAAAATTACAGAACCACACATAATACCATCATTTATGATGAGAATTAAGCAAGTTATTACATGTATTTAAATGTCTGAGGTATGACATTAAACTATATCTGATGATGAGACTCCAGTCTTCGAGTTAGGGGAATGTGGAGTACATCTTCATTACCATTATTCTCAGGTTCACTCTGACCTGGAGTGGTAGTACTTGTTAAGGTCCTATCTAAGGATCAAATAGAAATATTTAATCACTTTCTATACTTGAAACCATTTAACTGTAGGCAAACAAATGATTGATATTAAATTGAATTATTAGTATTACATACCA
Source organism: Sepioteuthis lessoniana (assembly GCA_963585895.1). Taxonomy (NCBI): domain Eukaryota; kingdom Metazoa; phylum Mollusca; class Cephalopoda; order Myopsida; family Loliginidae; genus Sepioteuthis; species Sepioteuthis lessoniana. The sequence continues at coordinate 150,288 of CAUZXS010006330.1, forward strand.
ATAATTGGGATTATTTAACTGTGTGCAAATAAAACTATTAGTGTTAGATAGGAATACTTGAAACCATTTAATTGTATGCAAACAAATGAGCTCTGGTTTGTTTGAAAATAATGTTACCTACAAACTATTCATTTAGAAACCATATATATTTAATATATATATGTATAAAAAGGATTTGACATTAAATAACCTACAAAGGTTGATATACCATAAAACACAGAATATATTTAAACTGCTTACTTTTTCCTCCCAAAAATTGATAAATTAAATCCTGTGCCCCATATAAAATAAATAAATATGTAATTTTAGTCAATAGATTTAACATAAAAGTCTATATCTACATCACTAGAAAAGTCCATAGCATAATACTTTATGTTACCATAACAATGGAATTTCTCATTTTGTAGAGAGACAAGGTTGTCTGATTCAATAAATAGGTGAATTTTGTCTAAGGAGTTGGTAATTGGAAGCAGTTTATACTTGCACCTTTTTTAAAGAAATCAATAGTCATGGGTCCTTTCATGTTTCAGAACATTGTAGACATGACCTTCCTTACTGATTTCTATACTTAGAACCCTTTCTTTACTTGAGAGTCAGTGTGTTTCCACTCCACCAACTGTCTTTTTAACTCAGACTTGTTATGGCAAAAATGTTTAGTCCATTTGTAAATACTTTTTTTTACTAAAACTTGCTTGTCCATACACATCACACATTTTTCTGTAAATTTTACATGGTTTGCATTTTTCACTTACCAAAGATTTGATGACAGGCCTCTGTTCAAACTTTTGAACATTCTGATTTGCTGCCATTTTGAATAGCCTCAAAACATTTTTTCAAGATTAAAATAATTTTTACTATAAACCAATTCAAAACAATGCAGAATTTATATTTATGGAAAAAAATTATTTTGCTTTTTTAAAAAAAACTCTTATTTATTGAATGATCCTTGTATATAAAGTCACATTTTATTCAGTATAATTGAATACAATGTGACATTATGTATTCATTATGATTTAAATACAATAAAAGTTGATTCTGTACCCAAAGCAGACAAGGAGAAAAAAAGGAAGAAATATAAACTTTGTAAATTGATTTTGACTTAATAATTAGACATTGATAATAAGTACATAAGATGCTGCATTAGAATACATGACTAACAATAAAAGATATATGTAGAGGGAATTTAAGAAAAATTGATATTTCATAATCTAATAGCTATGCCAATTCTTGTTCAAATGATCTCAAATTTTAACTGCATCTGTAGAAACAACTCAAAATTCTATGTTTAATGTTTAAACACCTTTTTCTTTTTAAGTATAGAAATGCCATTCACTGGAAACAGAATTGTGTGTTGTTTTTAAACATGCTGTTAAAATTTGAGATCATTTGAATGAGAAAATGATATCAATTGTTATTAAACACTCAAATGGTATCAAATCTTTTGAAACACCCTGTATAGACAATATGATTCTTCCAATGAATTATTGACTAGAGAATTTAATTATTTTAACCTGCAATTTTTATTCTTATACATCAAAAGGGCCCTTGCATTTATTTTCAATCTGAGTAAATATAAGGAGTTTTTAAAAGCTTCCAAATAAATTTTTTGTAGAAAAACCCCTTGCCATACAAGATGTATTAAAATTATTCAAAAACTAGTAAATTTTGACAAAAGGTTTTTTTAAGATCAAACTGTAGTTAAAGTTCCTTTCAATATGTAAATTTTAATTTGTACTTAATAAAGAATGTAAATACATATTTGTAGTAACATTTTTTTTCAAAAATGGGCATATCCTTAGGATTCTGTAAAAATCTACTAAGGAGCTTCATGGTTCATTTTTTTTTTTTAAATAAATGATAATTAACAAAATGATTCATATTGCTTTTTATTCAATTATGAGAGCGAATCAAATATTTTGCAATATTTTGATACTTGCTAGTTTGCTGTGCATGTATTACATGACTGAAGCAGTTCAAGCTTTGTAAGGTACCCCGCTATAGCTGGTAGTATTGTGATAGTTGGTGCACTGACATGTTGTGCATTGGTTCACAACATGTGTGATTTGAAAACCACACAGATGAACATCCAACATAGTCTAATTCATGAACTTATGCTTTTTTGAGTTTGAACTGAGCCATAGATGGAAGTAACTAAAAATATTTGTTGAGCAAAAGGTGAAGGCTCAGTTGATAAAAGTACAGTTACCAGATGGTTCATGAAATTTTGTAAAAGTTACAGGAACCTTAACAACCAGACAAGGTCAATTAGGCCTAAAACAATGGCCATGCTTCAAACCACAGAGGCAAATTAGCACTCTGAGAGTATCAGATGAGCTTGGCATTTCACAGTCTAGTGTGGTTTATCACTTTCACAACCTTGGCAAAAGCATCTTGAGCTGCCTCATGTTATCAAAATATTGCAAAATTTTTTTACTCCAAGTATTTACTAATACACATTATTCAGAAACTGCTTTAGTAAATTAACTTTATTTCATTACCAGGTAAGTTAATCATGATTTTATGTTTTATTCTCTATTCTTTTAAGAAGTTTCATTAACATTCCATATATAGTTGAGACAATCGATTTCTTCAACCCTCATCAGATGTATATTTCACTGAAAACTAAAAAGGTAAAAAATTCAAGATAACTACAAAAAAGCCATCAGGTAAAAAAAAAAAGTCAGAAAAAAAAATCTTAAACTAAAAGTGTTTACTCAATCTCATCTCATTCGAATTAAAAACATTTCTATACAAAACTTAAGCCTAACTAGCCACCATAAATCAATTGTGACTTTTTTGTCCTGTGATTTTATTACCAACCAAGCAAAAAAGTGGTTACTAATATACCAACTTAGCACTGCTGAAATAGGTTGATTAGCATAGTAAGACTGATACCCACTTTTTTTTTATATCATGTTGTTTTGTTTTGTTTTTTTCTACTTTAGAAAAAAAGTTTGGTTTATTCAAGGAATATAATCTGAAGAATGGATCAGCTGAATTATGCTAACACTGTATATTTGAAGAAAATGTTCAGTTGTCCACAAATAAATGGAATTTTACTAGTACCATATGAAAATATAATTAAATATAATTTGGTATTTGTTGCACAGCTAAACTATCTATTTTGAAATAAAAATTCTTCACTTGTTTTAATTCATAAATTATAGCTAAGCCAAGACAAAACAAAAGGAATATGCTGTTCATACCTCATCTTTTATTGGATAATAGAGATAAAAGTACAAGCCAGAAATTAGTTAATTTATCACTTCAAAATCAAATGTTGAGAAAAATTTCAAAATGATTCTTCTATAACAAACAATTACAAAATTAAAGCAAATCAACATACCACATTTTTACCAGCTCCCAAAAATTAATTAATATGTATTTACTCAATTCCTCTACCATGAGCAGGATAACACACAAGGTCATTTTTGTTTTTAAAATAGAGTAGAACTGGTTTGGATTCAAAGTTTTTCTAGACTGGTTGCCTAAACAAGAAACAAATCTTCTCTACTATTTATTCATAGTTAGAAAAAGAAGAGATAGGTTCATGCCTTTCCCAAGGGTATTAACATAAAGTGAAACCCAAACAGCTTTGTCCATTTTGAACTTAGGTCACCAATTCCCAAAATATGAGTATTTCAATTATTATACCTACATCATCTTTGTGAATTGCTACCAATCATATTTATTACTTAAAGTTGAATTAATACATTCTTTTATGTCTTCCTGTGCCTTTAAATAACATTAACTAGTTAAGAGCTCTTGAATTTAAAATAGATTATTTTAAGTTCCTCATATGAAAATTTATATTTTATTGTACTTATTTATTTTTGTTTCAATATTGTTTTCTATTTTCTTGCGACTACTTTTCTAGCTTTCTTTGTTTAGTAATTTTTTTTTTACTTTTTTGACTATGCAAAAAAGGGAGTTAACAATTAATTACCTGATTGTTAACATAATGTATATTTTTAAATTTACTTAAAAGTCTTTTAAATTGCATATAAATAAGAGGAAGTTCTGTATAATTAGCATTTAATAGTTTCCTCCTTTGTAAAATAATAATAATTGAGACTGCAGATACCCACACTAATATATAGTTACAAAATGGATTTGTAATTTCTTAATTCTTTAAATTAGAGTATTTTGATGCTATTGCATTAACAAAAATCTGACTTAAATGTGTCATTTTTCCCCTTTGACTGTATCATGGTAACATGTAAAAATCAGTTTATTATAATCATAAATATTGTTATAACATAAGAACTATCAGACAACCAAGTGAATAAAAAGTAGATCATGCAAAATTGACAAAAGTTATTTTACATTGACACATTAAATATCATAAAAATGATGAAGATTACTTACATCAAGTTGAGTTAATATCATTTGATATCAGTAGTTCCAATTAACATGTATTTCATTTTTAGTAAGAAATGTTTCCGATATCCTTGCAGATATTGACAAACCAACTGATTCATCCTGAAAATAAATATTCATAAAATATTTAAACAAATTTGTATATATATATATATATATATATATATATATATATATATATATATATATATATATATATATATTACACACACACACGCAAATATTAACAATTGAATATCTATGTAAATCATTAATTTAAGAAAATAAATATATTGAAACAAAATCAGAATAGGACCATGGGCAAAAAAGGAAAAAACCTTAAGAAACAAGTATACAAAAAATGTAAATATGAATGTACGATGGATGAGATTCCCTAACCTCTAGTCATAAAATAACCCTAGACAGGTTGACATACCATTAAAATCAATCAATTATGAAATCAGAATTGATTTATTGATCATTTCTGTAAGACTGTAAAAAGTATACCATATGTATAGATTGAATTTTGAAGACCCAATTTTTTAGGCAAAAAATTCGCATGAAGCTATATATGAATAATAATTTGTAAAATTAAAAATTTGAACCAAATGGAAAGGACAAATAGTAGTAACCTTTAGTTTCAAAAATTAATTACATAGATTAATAATTTGGTGAATACAAAGGAAGGGTTGACCTAGACACATCTACTTATATTTAAGAGTATAGATTACTTTGTATAAGGATAATAAGGATCCAGTTCTAGAGATCTGGGGAGTATGGAGTACCCCTTCATATCTCTTTGACCTATAGATGGGACCCTAACTGTTCTACCACTCAAAGTCAGAGTGGACATGGGAGTAATGGTAATGAAAGAGTACTCCACATTCCCCAGATCTCCAAAACTGGAGCCTTATTGTCAGATGCAGTTTAAAGTCATACCCAAGACATCTTTTTTAGGGGAAATACCCCTCTGCAAGGGATACAGTGCATTCCAAGCCCCACCCACAGAGCACTTGTTAGTAATAGATACTCTATCTAATATTATATATTTATAAAGAAAATATATACTTCTCAAAAATATTACACATTTTCATGCAATCAAAGATAATAATGAATAATTTTTTAAGAGATAAAATCATTCTACTGAACAATGCTATACATAACTGATGTCTTGCATGTTTGAAAAGGTTGTTTTTTTTTCCAAAATGATAACATTAAGAACAATAAAAAAAATGCTATTCACAAAAGAAATTAAAATTTTGTGAACTTCCTATTAACGGTATCTCATGAATAGAAATATGAAGACTCCAAAGAAATGATTTTTTTTAAAGATGCACAAGAAAACGTCAAAAATATTATCTTAGACAAATGAATAAAAGAATCACAAAAATAGTGAAGATAAACTGGTATAAAAAAAAAAAAAAAGTTTAATATAATGAGCAACTAGTCAGAGATTATAAATGAAAACAAAGTATTAAGTTCTTTAAGTTAGGAGGTTCATTTTTATTGCAAATAAAAAAAAATGAACCAACTACTGTATGGTGGTTTGATAAGTTTGAAGATTATACTCACTACAAAACCTTGTAAGCTTGATCCTTACTGAGTGACTTAATATTAGATAAGATAACATTAGTAAATATATACTTTACTTTTAGATTGCCAAACTCGTAGTTGAAATATAGTGGCAGTAGTCAGAGTGCAATTGCAGAGAAAAACAAGGATTTCAAAAGCTGATTTTAAGTGACATTTAAATAGTATTATACTCCAATTTAAAGAATAAAGAAATTACTAATCCATTTTGTAACTGAATAGTGTGGGTATCTTCAGTCACACTCACCTACATCATTATAATTTCACAAAAAAAGGTAACTATTAAATGCTAATCATACAGACCTTCCTCATATATATGCAATTTAACAGCCTTTTAAGTAGGTTGAGAGTAAATCTAAAAATATGCATCATATAGTCAAAAAAAGTAAAAATTACTAAATGAAAAAATAGAAAGCTATCGACAGAAAAATAAACAAGTACAATAAAAGATAATACCAGGAAATTATGATAATCAAGTTTAAATTTGAGAAAAGAGCTCTTAACTGGTTAATGTTATTAAAGAGCACAAGAAGACATAAAAAATGTATTCAAGTAATAAATATAATTGATAGCAATTTAAAAAGAAGATATAGGGATAATAAAATTTTCCTACTTGAAGACTGACGTACTTCTTTACCTCATGTCTTTTCAATAATTTGACTGAATCGTACTTAGCTAAATCACTATGATCAAAAAAGTTTGTATTTTTTTTTTTTAACTAATCAATCCCATTTTACGGCATCCTATAACATTTCATGTTGTATACTGCAGTTATCTCTTTCTTTAAGAATCCTTCCGTATTTTTTTGTTACTATTATTCAACAATCAAAATCTCATAAAATTTATGGTAAAAGTTAGATAACGATGAAGGAACCGATGTATTATACAAATGCATAAATTTTCAGTCAGTTCTTTTAAAACAAATACTTAAGATAGTGTTTCAGTTTTTTTTTCAGTAGTAGGAGTCGTTCTGAATCAGAATATAGTTCACCAATTTAACCAAAAAATAAAATAAAATAAAATCATCACAAAATTTTTCCAAATGTTAGGAAAATCTTTGTAAAAACGCTGTATTCGTATTGCAAAATGTTTAATGTTTCTTAAACTCATCTCAGATCTTTTTTTCCCTAATCAAGATTCAAGTTCCAAGAAAGACAATAATCTCAAATCGTTGAAATAAAATTTTATGAAAAACTTAAAACCGTAACTATTTACCCGTTTTTAATCCCTTTGGCATATTTAGTACAGAGAAGACGTAAAATAAAGCAACCAAAAATAAAATTTCAAGTTCTAAGTAAAGCAAAGTTGGCATTTATGGTTTTAAATTAAAATATAAATGTTTTTAGTGGTTTTCCTAAAGCTTTCAAACATTTTAACTACTTCTACTTTTTCCCCCCTGCCCAGTTTAGTGAATACTGCACAAACACAAAACAGAATAAATAATAAAATTCAAATTTTTAAAAATATATCAAAATAATCGAAAAAAAAAATTAATGATGCAGTAAACGATGATAATGTGTTGATAGTAGTGAATCTTTTTTTTTTTTTTTTTTCTTTTTTGATTAAATTCAATTCTCTTGGACTCTCGGGTAATTTTTTAATGCAAGTTCGTGATGTATAGCAATTAGAACATAACGAACTTGCATTTTTTTTTTAAATTAAAGAACATTTAAACAACAGACAATTTCTATACGGACAACAAATGTTTTTATTTTAAGAGTAAAAATAATCTGGTTGTAAATTTGAAGTTTTGAGAAGAGTAAAACTGACTAAACAAAATAATGGAATCAGTAAAAACTGAAACTGACAATATCCTTTATTATTTTGTCAATTACAATTAATATATTAATCAATCAGAAACATAAATAATCTTTAACTGCAGTTATAATTTTTCCTATGAAGAATTAACATAAATCCAATGTTTTAATCTCTAAATTAAAGTGTATAGTAATAACATGAACCGGCAAGTGTAAAGAAAATAACACTGAATTCTAAAAATAGTTTTTCTCGAATCAATTCTCTCTCTTTTGATCAAGTTAAGGAAAATATTTATAAAATGTTAACACATAATACATTTCAAAATTTATTTTAAAAAATATCAATTTCATCTCCATACTCACGAAAATTTTATGTGTTGAGCTTTTTGGTGAACACTGAAAACATCAAGTGAAGAATCTATCTTTTCTTTTTTTTTAGTATCAAACTTTTTCATCATTGAGGTAGAATTTAATGTTTCGTTTTTCTATTTATCCGTAAAAAAAATACTCCGATTGCAAATTAAAGTTGTTCGTTGAAGTAAATGACTTTATAATTGTGTATAATAACTTCTTTTTCTCTTAATTTAATTCCAATATGTTTTCTTTTTTATTCCTTCTTGGCGCTTGTGCATTCAAACTTCGTCCAATTTCGAAATATGTTTATTTGCTGCAGGGTTTTAATATTTGTTTTGATTTTAGTATCAGCAGGGAAAGGGGGAAAACTATTTCCTGTGAATGATTTCGATGTTTATAAATTTTCCCTTTTTTAATATTAATATTAACAATAATACTGCTTTAGTATTTTATAACAAATGAAAAAAGTATACAAGCGACAAGAATAGCAGTAGACATCATCATAATCATCACAAAAGTAATGTGTGTGTGTCTCAAGTAGAGAAAGAAAAACAAAAAGGAAAGCGGCGACCACATGGGGCCGCTTACACCGTAATCCAAGGGCAACCAAACTTGTGTTTTCTTAAACTATTAATTCTACCTAGTAAATAAAATTAGTATTTAAGAATATATTGTATCACGTTATTATTTAAAACATTTTCAATTCAAAAAAAACTACTGACAAACTTTTTGAACAAGATAAAAGATCAATGTCTTATTTTAAGATGCAAAAGTTTTCTTCTTAAATTAATTAATTAATGATTAGAAAATAAATAGAAATCTAGCTGAATAATTGTGTTGAAGAACAATAAGAAATTTACAGTGAGTGAAAAATTCCTTGGGAAGAAAAAAAAGGCAAGCAGCAAGAGTAGTTAACTCTGACACTTGTCATCTTTTACTGTGGTAGAAGTTAATAAAAATTCGATTGATTTTTTTTTTCGTGTTTTTAAACTAATCTAAACATCGTATTTTTTTTTTTTTTAACAAATTTCTTTTTCATAAAAAATATTCAAGTAGACAATTTTTTAAATTTTATACAGGAACAAAAATAATCTCGCCAATGGTTTTCAAGTAAGAAAATTACTTATGAAATAAAATGAATCTTTTTTTTTTTACATAACTTAATGACATTAATTAATAAATTTATATATATATATATATATATAATTTAGAATTGATTCATTAGTTGATTTTAACGACATTTTAATTCGTCTGGGGTTATTTTATGCCTTGGGTTTAGGGAATTGTGTAAATTTAAATTTTCTATGTAGTTTCTTGAGAGATTTTGCGCACGGTTATAAATCGGGTATTCCAATATGAATAATTTTCAAACATCTATTTGACTCCTAGATGGGACCCTAACAGGCACTTACACTCTAGGTCACAGTGGACCTAGGAGTAATGGTAATGAAAAGATACTGCACAGTCCCTGGAGCTCCAGAACTGGAGTCTCATCATCTGATACAGTTTACTGCCATAACCAGAACACCTCTTTTTGAGGCGGTCTTACCCTTCTGCAGAGGATTCAGTCACTGTATTCTAAGCCCTGCAGCTGACACAGTGAAATTTAGAATTGAGATATTACATATGTGAATATGATTATGAATCATTGCTAATATATTTTTGTTTTAAGATTTGATTTTGTTCCCTTATAATTTTTGTAATTTCAATATTTGTTTTTAGAATCTTTAAAAATTATGCTATCAAAAGTTTTAAAAGACATAATTTTATATAATTGAAAGTATCATGAAATTAAAATTATTTTGTGTCACATCAAAAGTTTCAAATGTGAAACAAAATGATTGTTCTTCTTTCATTAGTCTTAAAAGCAAAATGATCATAAAAGGTCTCATATGAAGTAAACTCTTATAGATATGCTCCTGAGTATTTGATACCTTGCTCAAATTATCAATGCCTTACATGGCAAATGAGATTGAAATTTAATATCATCATTATAAAAGGAGATTATATGTCAATCTGTGTCATCAAAATTACACCACCAACTTAGTTATATACTTTATATTCTCAATGATTATTATTTAATCTTTATTAACAATATCTCTATGAAAGTCTACCTTATTAATGTGTTTAAAATCCTGCAAGGTGTGTTATATATCACTAAGAAATAAAGGTTTATATAATATATCATATAATTAATTTGCATACTGGTTTTAACAAAACCAGGTTTTATAGATAATTACTTGGTGTTATTGATTTCTAATATTATTGCTTTATTATTAAACATATTAAAAGCAATCCTATGTGTAATTTCATATAGGATTCAATTAAAATAAGTAATCTTTTCATATTTCCCCTAATTTAATTTTGTTAGTCTTTCTAATTTAAAATAACATTCTATTGTGTTAAAACTTAAATACTCATGTTATGGGTAAATAGTAGGGCAGACTAGGTTCTTCAGCCTTGGTTAGGCAACTAGTCTAGGAGAAGGAAAACTCTGAATTCAAACCTGTTAAACTCCGCTTAAAAATTGACCTTGTGTCATATCCTGCCCGAGTGGAGGGGTTGGTAAATATGAATACTCATGTCTGGGAGCACATATTTTTACGAGTATATGTAACATTTTTCTTTAATAGCTGAACATTCTGGCTTCATACAATATCTTTAAAACAAACTACACTAAATTTTTAAATTAATGATATAATTTTTTTTCCAAACTATGCAGAAGAAGATATGAAATAACCCTATGTTGATGAAAAAGTATATATATATATGTGTGTGTGTGTGTGTGTTCTTTTGTAAGTTTTAAAAGCAAAATGATTATAAAAAATCTCATACAAAGTCAACTCTTACAAATATGCTCTTAAGTATTTGATGCCTTGACCAAATTCTCAATGCCTTACAAAGCAAATGTGAATGAAATCTAGAAAATATCAATACATATAAAAACTAACTTATAAGATTATAAAACACAATATTGTAATTTCAATATTTCTGATAAAACTTTAGTTCTTTAATAATAATCATTTACTACAAATATAATATCCCTAGCAAGTATGATAAACATGAAAAATATCATCAAACATTATTGGGACTAAGCTATAGCTTAATGAACTTAAACAGTACAGAGAGACAGGATGTGACAAGGTCAATTTTTGAGCATAGAATAGCTGGTTTGAATTTAGACTTTTCCTTCTCTCAGGTGCTTTGCAAAACATAAAAAGCTCAGTCTGGCCTACTATTTACCCATAGCAACGGAAAAACAGATGGATATCATACCTTTTCCTAAGGCATTAGTGGAAAGAAATAGTGAAATAGATTCATCAAGGACTTGAAATCAAGTCAAATCATTAATTGCATTTCCTACAACTATAACTTTTACTTAAAGCAGTGACCATGACATATACTACTAGGAAGCACTGCATCATAACATAGTAGTTACTATTGAGCTACATATGCAAGAGTAAATATTGTAAAGTGCGCCAGTTGCATTTTATTCACAAAGATTGAATAAAAATCTATTTGAATGAAATTCTTTTTCAGATTAAAAAAACAAATGATATTGAGCATTCTACAGTTTTAAATTTCGGGAAGTATATATATATATATATATATATATATATATATACATACACACAAACACATACATACAGCTATATATATATATATATATATATATATATATATATATATATATATATATACCTACAGAGTCAGAAGAAATCTACCTAGGCTTCACCTAACCAGATTACCAGGATAATTCTGACCAAAGAAGGGTTGGACCAAACTACATTTTATTGATTAAAAGACTGCCAGAAAGAATAAAAAATTAGCATAAAAAAAAAAGAAAAAGATATCATGTTTTACCTACCAAGCTTAAAAACATTAAGTATCTCCAATCTTTGGTTAAGTAATTCATTCAGATTATTGGAGGAAGTTATAGCAAGTTTTTCCTCCATGCATAATTGGCAATATTTATCACCTGCCTTATATGTATCATTTTTTTTTATCCTCCATTTTAATATAGGATCTGTACCTAGATTCTTTCTAATTTTCCATACATAGATAAACTAGTTCTGTGTCTATATATTTTGTATGCAAAACTACTTCTATGATTGTAACATCTTTTTTTTAAGGTCCTTGTGTAGAACTTACATATACTTTTTTATCATTACTACCAATGTTACTATTGTTAGGTCCACAGCTATGTAGCTCCACCTTGTATACTAAACATTCAAATTGATTTTATTAATACAACTGCATTTAAGGGCCTCAATACATTGCTTATTCCTGAGCTTTTTAGTGTTACTTTTATTAATTAAATTTAACACATTAGGTATACAACTGTAGCTTAATTTAACATTGTTTTTGTTAAATATTTTGTATAGCTTGCTCAAAGAAGGAAGATTTTTTTTAATAATCTAAAGAATTCTTCTTAATTTATTAGCTATGGCCATATTATATGGTGGTGTGAACCATAAAATTTTCCTTGCTCTCTTATCATTCCAATTACGTATGTCTAATGTTTCATCCATATTTTATAAACAAGCTTGGCCTTGTAATTACTATTTTTTAGCGCCATCTCATAATCATGTTTGTTTTAAGTGAGAATAGAAAATTATCAAAACATAATGCTATGAGGGATATGTTTGAAAACCAGTCTACAATGGTTAGAACCTACATTAATATAACATGGGTATTGGTTGTTTTCCCTAAATGGGGATACGGTACTGTAATACAAGTTGAATGTAATGTCTGATTCATAAATTTTAAATTAGTTTGGATGTCCAACTTGAATCCAAACTTACAAAACAACAAATGTAATTTTTTCCTAATTATATCACCTTTTCTAAGTGTGCAGTCATCTATAATAATCAACCCATCATTTCAATAAAGACTATTGTTACAGGGGTCAATGATATTATTGAGATTGTATAACAATATGCAACCTATGAGCTTGCACAACTTAGCCCTATCAAATGAACCAATGGGGTTGTCAAAGTTACCACTAACTCCCTTTTTAATCCACAAATCCTCATTATGGTACTGTGGGGATTAACGACAATGCTTAGTAATATAAATCTTATCCTCTGGTATCAATATATATTCCTGTAAAATATGATATTAAGCAATTTTACCAATCCATTGTGGAAAAGACCATAGACAAGGCATTGAATCTGGCCAAGTTGGTTGGTTGTTTGGGTTTTATGGCATATCAACTTTTGTAGGTTATTTAATGCCAAATTCATACAAATAATCAGTTCTATTTCAAACAATTCAGTTTAGCATACAAAAATAGTTTCATTTCAAACAATTCAGTTTAGCATAAGTACACAGTCGAATTGTCAGAAACATTTCTATTTCAAGCTGTTCAGTTCAGTCAAACAGTTCTAATTCAAACAATTCAGTTTAGCATAAGACTACAGTTTAAATACCAAAACAGTTCTTTTTCAAGTAATTCAGTTTAACATAAGTACACAGTTTAGTTCTATTCGACCCATACATAGGGCCCTATCAGGTGCTACCACTCCGGGGCCAGAGTGGACCTGGGAGCGATGGCAATAAAGAGGTGCTCCGCATTCCCCAAAGTTTCAGCATCACTGGAATCTCACCATCAGATTGTTTAGTGTCATATCGAGGACATTCACTGGGGGGGGTCTTACCCCTCTGCAGAGGTGCAGTCAGTGTATTCTATAGCCTCAGCCAACTGGCCAATGAATCTGGCCAAGGAATTAAACAAACAAGACTTAACAAAACCTATATAGATATATATGTTTACATGGGTATGCACACACACACACAAATAGACCCTTATACATCTGCAGAGACCAGAAGCCTTACACAGACAATTAACTCCAATGAAACATTCAGGGACACAAATCCAGGAATTAAAAAGATCACATCCTATCAAAACAATCATAACTATAAAACAACAATCAACTTTTAACGTAACTATTCAAAATCTCCAGACAAAGACACTAAGTCTGAAATATAGGCAGATGAAATAATAAAAACCAAATTTGAAATCATTTACAAACCAATTCATTTGTAAATATACACACACACACACACATATATATATATATATATATATATATATATACACACACAAGTTCTTTTGTTAATAAAGAACAAAATATTACCACTAAACCAGTTGTATGTGTTTGATTAATCCACTTTTCCACTTATTTTTATTATATATATATATATATATATATATATATATATATACATGCATGCAGTAAATCTTATAAATAAACTCTAATATATATATATATATATATATATATATATATATATATATATATATATATATATATTCACATATGCACATATACATTAAAGTCAGAGGTGTTTGAATTTTCGCATAGGTTGTTTACCCCCTTTTGAGCCCCCCTAATTGCACTGGAAAGTGAATTTCATGTAGTTCATTGGCTTTCTCATAAAATTTTACATTAGAATACATAATTTTTTTTTTTTTGTATCTTCCATGAAAACTGGATGTATTTGCACTTTCAAAGGGGTTCTGGGTCATGTTATAAACCTCATAGGAGGGTTAAATATTGTGAGATGGTGAAATTTTGGAAATTGACTTTACTTGGTGCCTACAAGTTATGTTTTTATTTTAGTCAAAGTCACAGGTATTTGAATTTTCACCATCAAAGTTTACCCCCTTTAATACATCAAATCAAACTGGAAAGTAGATTTCATGTAGCTCATAGTCTTTCAGGTAAAATTCTACATAAGAACACATACTTTGTTTTTATGTCTTCTATTCCCTTTCGTTCTATATATGTAGACACATAGACAGAAGTTGAGCTTTATTATATAGATATATATACTCATATACATGCTTATATATATATATATATATATATATATATATATATATATATATATATATATATATATACACACACACACACACACTCATATCTATGTACATATACATTTATATGCAGATAAATCATATATATATATATATATATATATATATATATATATATATATATATATACATTAAAATCAGAGTCATTCAAATTTTCACAGGACCCATTTATCCCTGGAAAGTGAATTTCATGTAGTTCATTGTCTTTCAATGAATTTCATGTAGTTCATTGTCTTTCAATGAATTTCATGTAGTTCATTGTCTTTCCCCCAACAGGTTTCCCCCAACAGGTTTATTTCATGTAGTTCATTGTCTTTCAATGAATTTCATGTAGTTCATTGTCTTTCCCCCAACAGGTTTATAACATGGGGCTCTGCCCCATGTTATAAACCTGTTGGGGGAGGTATAGATATTATTGTAAGATGGTGAAATTTTGGAAATCGACTTAGTTATGGTTTTATTTTTATCAAAATGGGAGCTATTTTGCTGGGGGTGTAAACCCCCTAATCAAACTGAAAAGTAAATTTCATGTAGCTCAGTTTTTCTCATAAAATTTTACAAGAGAATGCATACTTTGTTTTTATGCATGTTCTATTCCGTTTCATCCTACAGATGTACACACACAAACATTGAGCTTTATTATATAAATATATAGCAGTAAATTATAGAACTAAATCTGACAGTATGAAGAAAATAGCAAAACAAAGTATTCCAAATGTGATGTCATTTTTAAATAAGAAAATTCTAAAAAAGCTGTTCCATCTTTACAGCTGAACCCAATGCTATCAATCTAACATTCCACATCATGTCTGAAAGCAACCACAAAAGCTTTATCATATTCTCAGATTTACTGTGTCTTACCATCACTAACAAATAAAAAAAAAATGGAAAACCCCTTTATTATTAAAATCCTGAATAGATTAGACTCTATGTCCATCTTGAAATAGATTCTTATATGCTAGATACCAATCCACATTGGAGTGAGAGGAAATGAAAGAGCTGACCTTGCAAATAAATTGGCCCCTGACAAATTCAAGATTTCATGTACTGAATTGAAATCTAAAATTAATTGATTCCTTCATACAAAATGGAAACAGCACTGGAATAACAACATCAATAATAAACTCTTCTTGATCAAGCCCATTATAAGAGTATGGAAACCAGCCTTCAGAAAATCCAGAAAGGAACAAGTCACTATATTTCAATTACTCATTGGTCAAACAAGATTTACACATTCCTTTATACTCAAAAAAGAACAACAACCACAGCATGTAACATGTCAAACACACTGCACTGTTAAACACTTTCTCATAGAATGTGGAGTTTTCACTCTCATCAGAAAATGCTTTTTTAATGCAAATATAATATGAAAGATCTATTTGAAAATATCTACATAGATGACATTCTTTTTTTTCCCCTTTTTTTTATCTTGGTATTCATGCCAGAAACACTAATATGTAGATTTCAGAGTGATTGGGTGTCAATTGGAGAACAGAGCAGAAGATTAAAAAAGAGTTGGACAAGTCCAATGGTGATTACAAAGGTACAGCAGCTCAGAACTATATGAAAATATCTTGAAATATTATAGAATAAATTTATTCAAAGAAATCACTACTGGCTTCAACCATGACCACCAGATGACTTCAAAATCTCCTGCAAGCCTTTCTGATGGTTTCCAAGTTTATTTACATTTATTTAATAGTTAACTAAATAATGAACTAATTTTTAAATGCTGTCATAAAAACAGATTTAAACATATAATGAAAGTTAATAACTGATTAATTGGGTTGTGATAACGATAGTAGGATAAAATTGTGGTATCAGCATTACTATTGGTATTGTAGGTGATGTGTTTGTGTTTTATGGCATATCAACCTTTGTAGGTTATTTAATACCAAATCCATTTTTATACAAATAAACAGGTCTTTTTCCAACAATTCAATTTAGCATAAGTACACAGTTTAGTTCTATTTGACCCATAGATAGGGCCCTATCAGGTGCTACCACTCCAGGACAGAGTGGACCTGGGAGTTATGGCAATAAAGAGGTACTCTGCATTCCCCAAAGTTCCAGTGTTACTGGAGCCTTACCATCAAATTATTTAGTGTCATATCCAAGACACTCATTGTAAGGAGTCTTATCCCTCTGCAGAGAAGCAGTCTGTGTATTCATAAGCCCCAGCCAACTGGGCAATATTGGTGATTTAATAATGGTAACAATAATAATAAGAATAAATTAGAAGTAATTGTAATAATAGTTAAATTTTTTATTATTAGTGATATGATTATTGATGATTAATCATTATAATTATATTAATGATTTTAACGGTTATTAGAAAGCAGTATTCAGAATAAAAAATATATAAATATATTAAGAAATTAAATAAAGACTAAATTCCAATCTTAGATAGAAATCAAATAAAACCCAAAAAAAGTTTTTCACTTAGATAAGTTTGATATTAGTCATAGTCTTTATCACCACAATTTCCTTGATAAATAGCTTTTTTCTTAAAATAGGTTAACTTATTAAAACGATCTCAGTTACTGAAGGTTCTGTGATTCTTGTTAAAATTTTTTTTAAATACATAAGGATACATGACACCAGACATTGACATTACATCTGGTTTTGACACCAACTTCTAGCCCATATCTTTTTTCCCCCCTCCTCTCTTTCTTTCTTTTCTTTTTTTTAAAACAGGTATGAATTCAGTGAAAGAATATTTTAAAAGTTTTTTCTCTCCATTATGTAATGGCTATCTGAAGAGGTTGGTTTCTCATATGGAATAACCAAACGACTGTCTGTTGAGGTTGAGTTTTTCTTCTAATTACATATATATATATATATATTTTTGGATAAATTAATTAAAATCTGTAACTTATGCATGTCACTTCGTTATTTCCAACATAACACTTTTTATAAATAGAAATTTGGTTTACCTATGGGTTCTTGTCTTAGTGCTGTTCTTGCATGCATTTATCTTGAATTCATTAAATCTGGTCCTTTTAAATATATATAATCCCTTGTAATTCTAATTACTTCTGATGCATTGACAACATTTTACTCATTTATCCACAAGAACTTAATACAATAAAGATCACTAACAGATTAAACAATACAGAACCTTCCATAAAGTTTACAAATGAACTTGAATCAAACAATACCTTAACTTTTTTTTATGTCTTACTTGTAAGGAATGATGACTAATTAGAATTCAAACCCACCTATAAAAATAACCACATACATTTTTATCCACACCACGGCACCAACACTAAGAAGAATTATAGGTTTTTACCTCCCCAAAATATCTAAATGAAGAATTTGATTATATAGAAAATTCCTTTCTAAACCTTCTTTACCCTAAACCTTTTATAGAATTTGCTAAATCTAAAGCCCTTAAAATGTGCAACAAAAATCAATCTCATACTTCCATCAATATAAAAAAAAAAGTAAATTTGGCGATCATAGTCAAGGGTGACTCAAAGGCTCCCTTTTCAATAGCTACTACACCAAGGTGTAGGGGAGGGTGCTACTCTTTTCCCTGGGTCCATCAATATACCTTCTAATAAAATAAAACTTTCCCATAAACATATCATTTTACCAAATAATTCTTCCACTAACTTTATAGGAAATAATTTAAATAAACTTGGCATTAAAACTGTCACTTTATCTTCTAAAACTATTCACAACTTACTTAACTCTGGGTTTTATCAGCAGATCAAGTCTGATACTGGTGTTTATTCTATTCCTTGCAAAGACTGTAAATTGAAATATATAGGCAAAACATCAAGAAATATTTATAAACATCTATATGAACATAGATGTGATATTAGATTAGGCAATCTTAATAATGCACTTTTCCTACATATATCTAAAACTAACCACAACTTTCTTTTAATGCAGCTATGATGTTAGCTCATATCCATCATAAAAGATTGAGACCAATTTTTGAAGCCAGTGCAATTTCACTTTTACCCTCCATTAATACAAGACCAGAATTTTTCATTCTATCCCCTTTCTTAGATAAACTAGTCTTGAATAGCTACAATATATCAAATTTTAATTAATTATCTTTCCATACATATCTATTCTTCTTTCAGCCCTATAAACTAAACATATTCTAAATTTTATCTTCTTACATATTCTTCATGATCACTTTGTTTATACATATAATCTTACATCCAGTTTTTTTAATCTCTTCCCCCTTTCTTTGGTATATATTTATTTATGGTATGTACAGTATTTATTTAAAACCTTCAATAAACATCTCTCCCTCAGATTTTCGTTATCCATAGCCTATAACTTATTATTTCACAACAATTTATATACAGTTGATAATAATATTTATTCATGTTGTATAGTGGCTTGTACCACATGACTTCCTGTATCTCAGAGGTATAAAAGACATTGTGTTTCTTAAACACGGGGGTACTGAATGATCTCAGTCAGTAGTAAGACCAACTTTGATGTAACACCCACAGTGAGAGACTTATATTTGTTGGACTGTACCACTTCAGTTAATAAATAATTAACTCTATTTCACTGTGTATCTCTTCCTTACTACAATACAACAATTCATTTACATATGGTATGTTTCTTTACATTCTTTTCTTTCATCTCTTCTCTCTCTTTTTTTCTTCTTTATTTCTTTTTTCTTGATTTTCCTTTCCTCTTCTTTTCTTTTTTTTCTTGCCGAGTTGGCTGAGGCTGTAGAATATACCGACTGCATCTCTGTACAGGGGTAAGACCCGCCCCCTCCACCAACAAATGTCCAGAATATGACACTAAACAATCTGATGGTGATGTTCCAGTAATGCTGGAGCTTTGAGGAATGCAGAGTACTTCTTCATTTATCACTCCCAGATCCACTCTGACCTAGAGTGATTGCACCTGATAGGGTCCTGTCTATGGGTCAAATAGAACAAAACTGTGTACTTATGATAAAATGAATTGCTTGAAATAGAACTGTTTTGACATTTAAACTGTGTACTTATACTAAACTGAATAGTTTGAAATGGAACTGTTTTTGTATGCTCAACTGAATTGTTTGAAATAGAACAGTTTTGACATTTAGCTGTTTGTAAATATAAAACTATACTTATACTAAACTGAATTGTTTAAAATAAAACTGTTTAACTAAATTGAATAGCTCGAAATAGAAATGTTTTTGACAAACTGTGTACTTATACTAAACTGAATTGTTTGAAATAAAACTGTTTTCACATTGAAATTATACTTAAGGTAAATAGAACTATTTTGACATTTAACTGTGTATAAACAAAAACTAAACTCATAATAAACTGAATTGCTCGAAATTGGACTTTTTAATCCACTGTATCTCCTAGAAGTTTCATACATTTAAACATCATTGCCGGTGCTAATCACATGATAGTTTTTTTGAAAAAGAACGGTGATTGAATGTTCAAACATTTATATGATTTTTCTTTGTATATATATTTTTCTTTTTCCCCTGTTATTGTATTCTATTAAAACATTCATTGCTGTTCTATCAACATTTGTTTCACCATCGTAAAGTCCTGATGAACTTTTACTTAAATCAAAACATTTTAACATTTACTTTCCATCATAATAAATTCATCACTTTTGGTTTATTTTGTTTTTCTATATTATATATATATATATATATATATATATATATTTGTGT